>VYZR01099855.1:0-48273 GCA_013400675.1 Oxylabes madagascariensis | reverse complement strand
ACAAGGGTATTTTTTTTTTTTTTTTTTGGGGGGGGGCGGTTTGTGGGCTTTTTTTTTTAAACCTGATAAAAAATAGCTCAAAGGCAGGTACCTCTAAAATTAGTTGTTGTGCTTCACTGAGGCTGTCACAAAACCCAGAAATCTTGTTCTCTTTCCTGTACTGCACACACAGTGGATTTCAAAGCAATCCATATTTATTTGCTTGCTCTTTTTCTGTAAGAAAACCAACAAATTATTATAATGCACATTTAATACCTTATTAAATTAGATGTCATTTACTGCTCTTTGAGTGAGAGGTAAATATCGAGTTCTGTGTAGTCAGAGGCACAAACTCAATCAAGTATTAATGGCTGAATTACTTTCAACAATGAGATACTAAGGCCAAGCAAAATGTCCAAGGTCACTCCACTCCAGATGGCACTAATATATTTACAGGACTGATGCCTCCTGGCATTTTCAATTTCTTATGTTTTTAGAACGAATCAAATTGAGGAGCTGGCAACTGCAATTTGCCCACAAAATCAAATTTAAAGGATTATAACTCCAGTTTTTAGCAGTGATTCGACTGTATTGATGTGAAACCACTACTCCCAGCTCTTGATTTCCCCCGTATGATGACCACAGCATATCATAAATTCAAGCAGGACAAAACAGAGTGGTTATCATAGAGAGGTTTTTCATGTTCACAGCCACTGAATTAAGCCTCAGCTATCAGAGCCAGCAATCAGGAATACAACAAAAGGACCTCACACCAAATAACTGCTTCTGATATGGGGGCCTGAAGTAGTCTGCATTCCTCCACAGCAGGGGAATTTTAAATGCCAGGATTTTCACCTGGGCAGTTACGCTTGAGCAATGAACATACACAGAGAATTACAGGTGTCCATGTTCCTGGAGGAATACATAAACACAAACTGTTTGCTCCCAGCTTTTTGGCTTGTGCACAGGCAAACCCATTCTTTTCTCTCTGCTCTGCCAGAATCTTAAGGATCCTCTGCCAATTCAACCAAAAACTGGCTCCAGAGCCAGTCAGGGATCCCAGCGCCCAGCTGGGCATCCTGCCCCAGATCCCAGCCACGGGAAGAGCGTGTCCTGGGCAGGGACAGGCACTGTGGGGGGTACACAGGGTACAGAGGGTTTGTGCTGCACACAGAGCTCTGAGGGGCTCCAGGGCGTTCTGTCCTCTGGGATGCTGCCAGCATCTGGTAGGAGGGGGAAGAAAAGCCCAGCTGATTACCCAACACAAAAAGCAATTCTAGCTCTCTAAAACTAAACAATGCCCAGAATTGAGTGTTGGAAACCACATCCCTGAGCTTTGTTACTCAAGCTGAGCAGTGTAGCCTCATTTTTATATAGATATGTAATAGTTTGTGTTCACGTATATATTTAATTATATGCCAATTATATGTCAAATTTTAGGTAGGAAAAATTCTGGTTTTGACTTATTCCTAGGGTTTCTTAGGCAGAAAGTCCTGCAGGTTCCTTATCTTTCAGCACTTTAGGTCTGAGGTTTGTGGTCTGGGTTGTTTACACACGCAGCAAGCACAGGCAGGCAGTGACAGACTGTCAGCACAGCTTCAGAAATCAAAGATGCAAAGGAAGAACTTTGCTCTGTGCTGTCACATCCTGTCCCAACAGACCCCCAGAGCCTCCTGGTGACCTCAACCAAGGAGCCCTGTGCTTTGGGTAACCCTCAGCCCTTCCACAAGCAGCTGAACTTCACTGGGGAACCAAGTCAGCACATTCCTTCCAGGCAAATTTCCTTTGCCCACCAGCATCTCTCAGAGCAGCTACTGGGTTGGAATTCCACTCAGTTATTCCAAAAGATTTACCAGCAAACCAAGTAAAATGCAGTTTCAAACTGCCTCTGCTTTCAGGTTACTCTATATGGGCTTTGTATTAAAACATGGATATTTAATAGACTCCTTCCTACCCATCCTTCCTTTCAGTGCCCATATAATACCCATATCTTGCCATATTTGCCTTTTTTCCATGTCACTATGTCTCTTTGCTCTCTGGCTTATACTTCTGACCTCCATCAGTTCCAATTTAATACTTTTATTGCTGCACTAACCAAGCTGTGCTCAATGTTGGTTCTCCTTTTAAATTTTTTATCTTAATGAAACCTTTAACTATTGCAGTATGATATTGATGATCGCAATATTCCAACCCCCATAAATAAGTTAACAAGAGTGTTCTATTTATACTTCTATGTATGTATACAAAAATATAGAGAGAGTTAAAAACAGAAATTACTTTTAAAGTTTTCTGTCATATAAATACACAATGGCTCCCGGGCATCTCCAGACCAACTAAAAAAAAAAAAATGAAAGGGAAAGAAAAGGAAAAAAGAGAAGAAAAAGAGAAAAAAGTCTTTAAAAATTCATGTGCTCAAGGTACTGGTGAAATCAGGATCCACAAAATACCTGGATAGAGCCGGTGCAAAGAGAACGGAGCCATCAAGCTCTTTTCATTTGAATACCTCAGACAATAAGTGCTCACACTCTGAGGAGAAAAACGCCAGTAATTTTTCTGTCGGAATTTAGTTTTGGACAGAAAATAAAGAAGAGAATGATTCCTAAATTATTTAACTGAGCGATAATTCCCATCCTTCCAGAGACCAAGCCTTCAGCAGTGATGTCTCCCCTGCCTCTTCCCAGGCAGGACAAGGAAAGCAAAGATCAGGAACCTGCCAAAAACCTACGACTCAGAACATTTTTCATAAAGGACTTCAGCTGTCACCAGCTCTCTGACCTCACCTGGGGAGGGGCAGGCCCTGCACAAGAGCCAAAATCCCTCGTTTTCACCTCAGAAACCAACCGAGGCAGGGCCTGGGAACCCCCGCGGGACACAGGGCTGGGGGGGACACATGGGAGGTGGCATTGGCATGGCCACGGAGTGACCACTGCCCTGGACACAGAGTGACCACTGCCCTGGACACAGAGGGACCACTGCTCCAGCCACGGAGTGACCACTGCTCTGGACACAGAGTGACCACTGCCCTGTTCACTGTGTGACCACTGCCCTGCATGCAGAGTGACACTGCTCCAGCCATGGAGTGACCACTGCCCTGGCCACAGGGTGACCACTGCTCTGAACACAGAGTGACCACTGCTCTGGACACAGAGGGACCACTGCCCTGGTCACAAAGTGAGCACTGCTCTGGCCACAGAGTGACCACTGCCCTATTCACTGTGTGACCACTGCCCTGGCCACAGAGTGACCACCGTCCTGGCCGCAGAGTGACCACCACCCTGGCTACAGCAAGCCCTTCCCCACCGTGTGGTCAGCAGGACCCTCGTGCACTGTCAATACTTTGCTCTCTGATGTTCTTTTATTGCCTGTGGCAAGAGCAACAGGCACATCAAAGCAGGCAACATCTCTCTCAGAGCAGAGTTATAAAACAAACAATTTGGAAATTGTTGTGCTCTCAGAGATTAAAACCATCCTGGATGACAAATTAACTCCTCAAAGTGATAAAGTGACATGTTTGCACCGTATCTTTGTAGTGAAAATCAGGAGGCACAAACTTGACAAGGCTCAGGCATTGGCAGCACTTACATCAGCCTCTGGTATGTCTTGGCCCATTTGTATAAATGGCTGTCACAGAAATCCTCTGTTTCACGATGCAGAAAGCCAAAATTCAACTATCTTCCACTCGAAGACTGCAGCACCCGTAATTCCCACCTTCAGTTTGAAAGGAAAATGCAAAATAATCAGAATAGCTGCAGATTATAGTGCTTCAAACACAGCACCCATTTAGGAATTCAAATGCCTTCTTCAAGGAAGTGTAATATTGAGCTTCAGTTTCCCTGCGTTTAAAATAAAAAGCTGCACTGCCCCAGGGTGAATATAGAGGGATTTTACTGAGATTTGAGGGCTCCACCTACCTCACACTGCTGCAGCTGGATTCACATAGGGGTGAATGGAGCAGACTTAATGATCTCCAGACACAAAAAGCTGAGGAATAATTGGAAAAGAGGAGGCTGGGAATGTTTCTTCCCAAACTGGGGTGGGGCAGACATTCAAATAGGAAAATATTCTTGACCAGCTTAATGAATGTTAAAGGTAGATGTTGAGTCATTCTCAGAGGATGCCTTGACTCAGGCAGAGGCTGGGGGTGTTCTTGGACAGGAATGTGAAAGTCTCTTGGCACATCTCTGTTCAGACCTGTGTTTAATCCATGAACTCTCAGTGGCAGAGTGGAGATGTCCAGGCCAGCTTTGGGAGATCCCCCCAAAGCCTTTGAAACATGAAAGGTCTGCAGACCCTTCCCACCCCAGTACCTGAGCAGTCACACCCAGAAAATCTCAGAGCTACATTTTACATTTGCAGGGGAAGCATTTGTGTCCATCTGCACAAAATTAAGCAATGTGGTTCAGAGCCAGGGATGAAGGTCAGGAAAAAATCAAAATAATGTATATTAAAACAAACAATAAATATGGAGAGATTGCAGAGCCTTTGACTAGCTTTGACTAGAACAGAGAAAATGGCAGCAAAGAAGTGTTCCTGTAAAATATTCCCTCAGGGCTGCATCCTCACACCAAGGCTCCTTTGTCTTGCAGGTGCTTTTGGAATCTCTTGTCCTTCCCGGTCAAATGTAAGAAAACAACTGAGAGAAGACCTGGAAAACTTGGAATTACAAGGGCAATATGCAAATCTGCATCTCCTTTGCAGCACATTTCACACCTTTCCCAGCACCTGGCAGTGATAGCTTTCTTATGAGAATCACCCTTCACCTTCTCTGTGCAAGTAATGGAAAATTCAAGTGGGGGAGCTTAATCAAAAGTAACTGCATCTGCTAGGATGGATTCTCCATCCTTCCCAGCTTTCCCAAGGGACTGACATCTACTGTACCCCAAATTGTACACTTTGCATTTTGTTCAGTACAGGTGAGTTTCTATAAATATTGTAGCTAAAAGTACAACCAGGGCTGCAGATTCCAGAGGAAGGGCTCTAAAAATCTCATCAGAGAATGCCTTGCATAGAGATATTAAACCTCACAGTCCCTCCACACTATAAGAGCAGAAATTAGCAGAAATTAATTGCATATATTTCTGCCTGATAGGGTTTGTAGGCACTTTCCAGCAGTTCCAAACATCTCTGGGTCTCATCTTGAGTTGTAAAAACCAGCAAGAGCCATTTAGGCTCTGCCGGTTGTTGTTTCCAGGCCTTGCTCTGTTTCTGGATCACTGGCCAGGCATCTGCAAACAGATCCTTGCCATGCTGCCTTATCCCAGTCCCACGGAGCAGATCCTTGTCTCACTGCCTTATCCCAGTCCCACAGAGCAGATCCCTGCCTCGCTGCCTTATCCCAGTCCCACAGAGCAGATCCTTGTCTCACTGCCTTATCCCAGTCCCACAGAGCAGACTGATGGCTGCTTGTGATGATAGGAGTTATGAATCAGGTTGTAATGTTGGGATAGGAATGCAGGAAGCCAATCACTGCCAGCCATCCCTGGAGAGTCCCAAATTAACCACTACATCGCTGTGCATTGGAGACAGCTACTATTCATAGGGGAAAAAAGATTTTAAACTATTTCATGCACTTAAAGTTCAGCCTACAATGCATTTTGTCCTTTTACCTTTAAGCGAGTAAACCAGAAAAAAGTAAGTTAATATGATGTGATATTTCACAATACACTAGCAACACTGTAAAACAAACTAAAACTTGTTCCAAAGACTTCAACATTGTTGATTTTTTTCTTTCTTTTAAAGAAGAATCTAAAGGAGAAAATTCACACACTGGTAATGAAACTTGCAGCATTCAGATATGCAAGAGACAAATGCTTTGCCATGAGACATGAATAGCTATATCAAATTTTTAAGCCTTCAGGAGGTTTTTATTAGATGATAACATAATACTAATAGTTCCTTCTACATGTACAGGTATATGTAATCATATATATAAGCAAAAAATGAAAGTATAGAAATACCTGATTTTTTTTTGGAGATAATGATACCAAATTGATTTGAGAATTAATTCCCCACAAGTCAGTTGGTATTGTGACTCAGTGAGCTTCTTTGAACAAAGTAACCTTTTAAGTGTGAAAAATATGCTTTATCTCCACCTACACCACCACGTGACCCAACATGGAATGGAGGAGAAACTCATTGTAAGAGGCCAGAGTGAGTTTCTGCCTCAGAGGATTTGCCCAGAGCTGAGACCCTGTATCCCACAGGAAACCCCTATTTCCTGCAAACCACAAAGCTGGTTTCTTTACCAGTCACTAAACTCAGTTCTTTACTTTGAAATTAATAGCTCTATATCCTTCAGCTTCGAGTGGCTCCGTGTGTGAATAGCTGATATCCTTAGTGTCCATTCTTTGGCAAGTGACAATTAAAGCACTTACAAATGCTCCATCTCCCAGCTTTATTTTGAGGCCATAAAAAGCTATATAACGACAGCAGTTAGGATTCTTAATAACCAGGGTTTGCATGAATGCTTATTTTTTCTTCACATAACAAGGAGGAAATCATAGACTATTACCTTAATTGTAAAAATACAATAGAACAATCTCTCTTTAGGGTTGGAGTCTGTGGGGCTGGACTATTTTCTTTCTTACAGATGACTGTAGGACTCAGAATTATCTGTTTCATTCAGAGTTATAGAAATTATCTAAAAGACCTATCTCACCAGAATGTCTGCCCTTCACCCTACCTGGAAACCTTCCCTTGAAGGCGAAAGTTAAACTCCAGTACCCTTCCCAGTGAGTGTCCCAGGACACTCTGTACAGCCTCTGACTCCAAGAGAGAGAAGATGGGCTTTTCCCAAGTCATCTGGAGAGCTGCTCTGGGTGCAGCTGGGAGAGAGAAACTGAGCAAAACAGCTTGAAAAAGATACTCAAGATTTACAGCATCATTTCAGCTTTTCTACAGATCCCTCCACAACTGCTCGTTCAGCTCATCCTTTGCCCCAGTTTATGCATGAAAAATTAAAGTTTAAACAGGACAATTTTTGGCTGTGAAGGCATCATAGTTCCCTTCTTTTAACCTTCCCTCACACAACTCTCACTCTGTGTCCGGCCCTCACTCTGGAAGGCAGAAAGGCTCCATGTGCAGTTTTAGGAAGAGGAGCTGCAATGGTTTCCAGAGCTCTCTTTGCACATTGGGATGGATAAAATGGAATAAATGATGCATTTTTAGTGGATTATTGAAACTCTTTCACTGTGTATTTTAACTGTTGGCTCTATGTACCAATGACCCGACAGCCAAGCTTTCCCAAAATGCTCCTGGGATGCATTTCAGCTTTATTTTTATAGCCAGGTTAAAGCACCTCGGGGCATCCTACAATATTAAATGAAATAAAATGTCAAAGCATATAAAGTGTGTTCAAAGTGCCATCTAAGATAGAACATCAGACTGCTGTCTAATTCCAAAAAGCTGCCAGGTATTCATTATATCTTAACAATAAGGGTAATGAATTCCTCTGATAAAAGCATGAAATTTAATATGACTGGGAGTCAGCAGAGGTCATCTAACTTGTATTTTCAAGGGTCTTTCTGAGTGCAAAGGAATAGGTGTCAGTGAAGAGCATAGAAACACAGCAATGCGTGGCCTTGAGAGAGTTCATGAGAAATTGCAGGAGCAGCTCTCAGGAACCCTTTTGCTCCCCACAACAAAAACTATTCCAGTTTTAAACCGACCTTGGCAAGCTGAATCAGCAAACTCTACTGATTATACAGCTCTTGGTTAAGAACAATTTTGTTCATGTCTTTTGGATAACTTCTTCAGCCCTCACCAGTGCCTGTGCTATCCCAGGGCTGTGCATCTGCCACTGCCTTTCACTGCTCACCCTGGAGGAGATTTCTGTGCATCACACGTTCAGCTGGAAGGAAACAACCAACCAACCAAAGCACACACACTTTTATTGCCGTTCCTGTCAGGCTGAACAGGTTCACAACATGATTCTTCCCAGAGTTAGTTGACATTTCTCCAGGAATGACAAAGTGGGCATCTATAGAAAAGACCCTGACTATATATATATATATTGCCGCTGGAAATAATCTGCAGTGTAATCTATACTGTTAAACCCAGCAGGAGTGCTGGCTTCTAAGACATTTTGATCTGAATCCAGTGAATTAACAGAGCCCATAATCAGCTTTGTGCCTGATGTCAGTTTAAGCTGTCCACGTGTGATCTCGTAGTGCTTTGCTGTGCCAGGGTGCCAGGCAGGGCTTCCCTCCACCAAACAGTGCTGGGAACACCTGCTGGGAGAGCTCTGCAGCACGTCCCCCTCCTCAGGCCTGCAATCCCCAGGGACTTGAAAAATTAGGGGTCAGTTCTAGCACTAGAAATGCCTTTTTACCACCGAGACCGACATAAATAAAAACTGACATTTTATTTTGTGGACAACTCATCACTTGTGTTCAGCTGAAGGCATGCAGGAAAAGATGAATAGCGAAGCTGCCCAGCTGGATTATTTTGGATGTCTGCTGTGCTTCCTGAGTGGAAACTCCAGGGGACCTGCAAACATTTGACCATAAATGATGAGTAACCTATTAATAAATGGACTCCAGCCATAGAGAATGTCAAGTGCACAGAACACAGGTTGCAAAAATCCTCCCCATAGCCCCCGCACCTGCAAGAACCGTGGCTCCTCACACCACACATCCCTCCAGGTGCCTGAGCTCCTCAGGACTGGAACTTCAGCTGGGTCATGATGGCAACCTGTGAGCCAACTGTCACAGAAAGAGAGAATTATAATGAAATTCCCCCGAATGTCAAGCTCTCTAGATTTTTCCATACTCTAATGGAAAGATGTTTCAAGGTGAATGCTGTTCTTTCAGGTTTGTTATCACCCCCACTGTGTGCTCTGAGTTCCTACACAATCAGCTGCACTCATTTCATGGATCTGACACAACTGACTCTGTGCTGGATCATAAAGTTCACCAGATTTTGTAGTTTATGTGGTCAATAACTGTAGTAGGCACAGAAACCTAATAATATAGAGAGAAATAAATAAAGGAAATTATGTAAAGAGACCTTTCTCAGTGTGAGCTAATTCATGAACCCGCCCACACTGAAAGCCAAGAACAGAAAAGTGTTAACATGTCCAGGAACACCCAGATCCTCCCAAAACAACTGAAATTTAAAAACTCCTTAAAAGGCAGCAGCACACACCACACACCACACATGGGCTTAAAAGATATTTTTAGGCTGTTGAAAAAGTCAAATCTAACTCTACAGGGAAAGGTTTTCCCACCAAGATTCAAATCTCAGATAGATTCTCCCTGCTTTCCACAACATATGGAAGATGCCATTGGACTGGCAGCTGTGCATGTCAAAAAAGGAACTTTAAAGGGATTACTTACTGATTCTGGACATCATAAATATTTCAGAACCACAGAACCCAAAGTAAGCCCTTTCTGCAATTAAAAATGGGTATAAAACTTTTGGTTTAAACTAACAACTAAAGCAATGGGTTTGCTTTAGTGGGGAACTTGTTTTAAACAACATTCTGAGAAATTATACCCAAGCTCTTGTTATTCCAGCATTATGAATACCAATTCCTCTGCTGCTCCCAATGTAAATCTCCAGCTGGTTTTATGATGCTGCCCATGGTTCCAGCTCAGCTCTGGTGGGGGCAGGTGCTGTGCTGGTCACTTCAATCCAAATGTTGTGTGTCAGGTCACCACAGTTCATGGTATATGCTACTGAGTTTCATCAGAATTTCATTCCTAACCAGAAAAGAATTACAAATCCTAAGGTTGCCATGCAGCAGAACTTACAAGAATAAATGTCTTTAGGATAAGCCCCACTTAATATATCCTATTATATCTCATGTAAAAGACATAATGTTATTAGGTACAAAAGATCTGTACTGTCAACTCTCTCAGACACATGCACAAAACAGATATAAAATTATTAATCAGCAGAAAAGATTAAATGACTCACATTCCTCTTGCACACATATAGCAGGAGCCAAAGCAGCACTTTGGTACATATTTAAACTCGTTTTAATCCCAAACTCTATACTCTATACAAGAGCAGCACAGTGGAAAGCTGCAGTACAGAAGTCCAGCTTTATGTCACTCCTTCAGAGCAAAACATGGGAAATTAACACAGATAATACTTCAGTGTCAAAGACTTTTGTTTTTCAGTTTACTTTTGCAGGTGCTGTCAACAAAACAGACAATAATGTAGTATTTAGGCTTCGCTAGGACTAAAAGTGACAACAAACTCTACAGCAATTGCCTGCTGCACTCACTTTCTAACCACCTGTACTTTCCTCCATACTCTAATTTAGCATTGCTATAAAGCCTGTCAGGTTTGATGGGAAATGCCATGAAGCTGCAATATCAGCAGCTTACATCATGAAACGCAGTAAGGATGGGATGCAGTTTCACTGGGAGCCCCTTTTCCTGTCATCCTGGGTTCTTTTTCTCTTCCATTTCAGAGCTTCTTTCTCTTTCCTCTTTGTTTTCACTTCCCAAGCAAAGCAGAAGAGAATTTGGGAATGGTGCTTTCTTAAAGACCTTTATATGTACATATACACACACTTATATATTCCTTTTTCTGAAAATTCAAAGAGATTTTCAGACATAACCTTTCCCTGCTCTGTTCATGGAAGGACATCACACATCCAATCGTGCCCCCATTCTATTTATTGCAATATCCACGAGGGCAAAAAGGCACTGTAAAAGTGAAACTGCCCCCAGGTATTAAGCAGTGCCACGGTATTTCCCTGGATTCCAAAGAAGTTTTTGCACCAGTAGATATGCATATGCCATCGTTGTATATACCAATTACGCACGCAAATGGGCTGTGATTATTTCCATGCACAATTATCCCGTCTGCACCTGCAAGTACAGCATTTGCATACAGGAATTAAGTCGTGTGCGGGTGTTGTTTGTTTGGGTTCTGACACATTGTCTGTGTCTCTATACTTTCCAGTGGCCCCACATCTTGATTAATCCCAGGGCTGGCAGTGGAGCAGTGCCATGTGTTACCTGCCTGTCCTCCCCTCCTCAGGAGCCTTCATAGCAGAGGAAACTGGAAGAACAAGCGAGCTGCTGAGTGAGAGCAGCCACAGCAAACACTCTGAGGTGCAAACAATGCTTCAAAGTGTGGGTGAAATGGAGCACGTGTGAGAAATACCTAGGAGCACATCAAATGTCTCTCTGATTCTCACTGCAAGGCCTGGGGTAGTGACCAAAAGGACACTCCACACACCCGCCCAGCCCTGCCCTACTGCAGGGAGCCCTTCAGCTCCTTTCAGGCCTCTCTCATACAACTTTTCATAACAAATACCTTTATTTTTCAGAAACTATTCATCTTTGCTTATGTCTCCATTTTTACAGTTAGATATGCAATATTAGAGCATGGATTTACTCTGGTTATTTGTCAATTAATTCTAAGAGCCTACGTATAATGCTAAAGCAAATAATTTTAGCCCTCTTAGCACAAACAACCAATTCAACCATTGCTTGTAACAGAAATACTGATTTGTTAAAATCAGACTCAGGTAGTCATTAGTTTATTATGAAAGAGTTTATTTCACACTTGGAATGTTGCTTGTAGAATTGAACAAAACCCCCTATAGTACAATAAACAGATTGTAAAACATTGCATCTGAGCCTGGATCTTCAGTTCATTAGACATAAAAATTCAGTCCCATTAGCTCCCTCCTTGATGATGCTCTCTCTTTTACACTAACCATGCTTAGCAGCAGTTTGCTCCAGCTGACCTTAATTTAATACATTTTTCACAGAAGGATTGCTTCAGGGTTCAAACATTTCTGTTGCTAACCACTGCACATGTCCTAGCACTTGGCCCTGAAGTTCCTACATCTTTCTGAGAACATTTGCTGCGCAACACCACCATGGGAGTTATCATTTTTTAAAACATATAAGATAATTGATTTGTAATTATCAACAGGGAGAAATACCATCGCTGGTGTTTGCTAACCTAATTGTAAAATTTATTGTTCCTTTCAAGTCTTAATGTACTGCCTCAAGTGATCACCACTTAGGCACCAACAGGCTGCAGTAAATGGAGTGGCAGCAGGAAGCCAGGGATGGAATTACCCACTTCTCACAGATAAACGACTTCTTTTCTGACTGCTCTGCCCATACTAGGATTTCCAGGGGATTTCCCCCGCTGGGATGCAGCCCAGGTGTCCCTGCTCTGCAGCAGGATCCCGCTCTGGGCCATGGTTTGCCTTGCTGAGGATGGGGTGCTGAGTTCAGGGGGGCTTTGGGGAATGAACCCGCAAACGGCACCTGGCAGCACCCAGGATGCACACACACACTGAGAGAGCCCACATACACACACAGAGCACACACACACTGAGAGAGCCCACACACATACAGAGCACACACAGCACACACACATACACAGAGCACACACACACTGAGAGAGCCCACACACATACAGAGCACACACAGCACACACACATACACAGAGCACACACACACTGAGAGAGCCCACACACATACAGAGCACACACAGCACACACACATACACAGAGCACACACACACTGAGAGAGCCCACACACATACAGAGCACACACAGCACACACACATACACAGAGCACACACACACTGAGAGAGCCCACACACATACAGAGCACACACAGCACACACACATACACAGAGCACACACACACTGAGAGAGCCCACATACACACACAGAGCACACACACACACACACACTGACAGCACCCACACACAGAGCACACACATACACACACTGACAGCACCCACACACAGAGCACACACATACACACACTGACAGCACACACACACACAGAGCACACACCACACACACACACTGAGGGCACCCACACACACACACAGCACACACACATACACAGAGCACACACACACTGACAGCACCCATACACACACAGAGCACACACTACACACACACACACTGAGGGCACCCACACACACACACACAGCACACACACATACACAGAGCACACACACACTGACATCACCCACACACTGAGAGCACCCACACACACACAGAGCACCCACACATTGTGAGCACCCACACTGTGAGAGCACCCACACACTTTGGGACCCCTCCTGCAGGAGATTCCCTACTGAAGCCAGCTCCAGCACCTCCCCTAAGCTATTCCATCAGCCTGCACCTTCCTTCTTTCGGGTCCTCTGCTGAGAGCTCCGTGCTTCCCAATCCCAGCCCATCCTGATTTCCTCACAGCTGAAGTCCCGCAGTCAAACCTCACTACCTGTCCCTATCACTAACAGAGAACAGTGGGAAAAAAGAAGCAATGAGTTGGGCCAGGGTGGCACACAGGGCACACCCTGAGCTGTATAAACGCAGATCCGTGGCCATGCTTCAGTGGTCTTCACAGCAGATCCCGAGGGCATGGCTCGTATCCATGGCGTCCCTGTTTGTTCAGGCAAAATGTGTCATCAAAAGTACAAAAATGGCCACTCTGTTTGCAGCTTCTAGAGTTTTTTCTCAATATCTCCATCCTCTACCCTTCCAGCCTCTATTTTTTATATTGGCTGACATGTTTAATGGCCTCTTCTTTCTATTTTAGATTCCTGGGAGGGCCGTGTGACAAAAGGTCTCCCAGAGGATAGATTATGAGATTTTGTTTAATTTTTTTTACCCTTTTATGAAGACTTGAGCTAGAAGTATTAGGCAAAATAAACTCTTTGAACTTCATCATGTTTAAAATTTGGAGAAAAATGCAAGCTCTAGCGTTGAGTGCCTAGAACTGCTTTTGTGTGTGTGTGTGCGTGTGTATGTACGTATGAATTATTTTGGTGCAGACTTAAAAAACTCTCAGGTTTTTTTCACAAGCAAAGTTTGCAATTCACTTGAAATATGATGTAGATATGGCAGATTTCGGGCCATTTTCATAAAGCATTTTTTCAATCCTAGGATCCACCTGTCTGGATTCATCCCCAAAGACAACTTCCTTATATTTGCATGGATTATCAATAAATTATCAAATTTTATGAAGAGACAGTTTTGTTTTAAAATCAAGTCCTCACAACTTCCTAAAATAAATACAGCTACATGATTTATAGACATTAGACCTTTATTAAACATGTATAAACTAGATTCTTGTTAGAAAATTAAAATTTAAGAATAGCTAAATTAAATTCATAAATTATTCTGATCGGGCAATTTGATATTAATAGTTATTTTGTTGATATAAATGATCTCCTGGTCACTCTGGGGCTGCCATCACTTACTCTCAGTGTTCCCTCGGCATCACCAGTACCTCACTAGACTGTGAGTGCAGCACTAAACTCCAAGGGGGGAGTGAATGTTAAATTGTCCTTGGGCTGCATTTCTGAACCCAGAGGAGGTTGAGACTGCCCCAAGGGCAGTTCACAACAGATAGGGAAGGTCACCACAGCCATATCACCCTAAACTGTGGCCTTTTCTTGTTCTTACTGCCCAGAAAATACCCTTGATGCTCAACTCTGGGTGATCAGCCTGGAAGAAGGAGGCTGAGCACAGAGCCAAAAGGCAGAACCATCAGCACCACCTGAGGAGCTTTTTTCCCCACAAACACTAAGAGGTCTGGAGCTATGGAGAGCAGATTCCTCCAATGCAGCCCCTGGTGAACATCCACCCCCAGCCCCAGCAGCAAGTGCCCACAAGGGCAGCGACATCGGATTCTCTGCAGCTCCAGCAGGGCCTGGCCAAACATTGCCCAGGGGCAGGCACAGCCGGCTGCCTTATGAGCAACAGCAGCTGGCAAGGGCATGAAAACCCCAGCACTTTCATCAGCTTCTGGGACTTTATGGGGAGAAAAAGGAAGTTAGTGATGAGCAGTTAATGTTCACACAAATGTGGACGCAACTGAGCTGCCTCAGAGGGGTTTCATCACCGCAGAGGGGATGGCTTCAAGGGTGAAAGGCCCCTGTGTGAGGATGTTTCACACCACCATCACCCCTGTGCATAAACAGCCTTTAGGAACCACAGTGGTGGGTTCTCACTGGGCTTTCCAAAAATTCACCAGGCAGTACCCAGCATGTCCCACCCTCCCCACGTGGACCGGAACACACTGGCCTTGATGAAGGACAATGAACAGCCAAGTTTCAATTGAAAGGGGAATTCCACAGCACCTTGTACCTATGGCCGAGCCTGTTTTTCTCTCCCTCGTTCTGAGCAGTGGCCACACAGAGCTGTGGTGCCCGGGGGAGCTCAGGGAGAGCTTCCCCCAGCCTGGCACTCTGCAACAAGTGGGTCCCCCAGGAAAGGGAAAATTCAGATTCCAATGATTTCTGCCATGGAAAAGGAGAGCAGTTTCATCATTTCAAAAATCTTGGTATGTGGCAGAAACAAAGAGACCTCACATAGAAATGTATGCAGAGATATTCTGAAAATATCAATACACCTACACATCTACTGGGAAGTGATGCCTCTTCTGCTTGCTGACCTTAGAACTAGGGCTTTTTCCAGTAATTGTGCTTTAAAGGCAAGTTCTTGGCTGAACAAACCAAGCAGATGTTGGACTTGATTTTACCTTTTTTTTTTTCATTCTAAGAGCAACCAAAAACTGCTTGCAATAAGGCATTTAATTTACTTATATGTAAAGGGCAAAATATACATACAGGCTCTTTTTTTTCCACACTATACTCTACTTAAGCAATGACAATGTGTAACACTATAATTAAAGCAGGTTCTGTTAAGTTTTGAATTTTGTCCCTGTCATTCCCCTCTGTTTGGGGAGCAACACAGTCCAGTCTCTATAGGCTGCTTGAAAATTGTATAACAAGCAGAGCAGCATTCTTTTTATCCACACATATAGTTTTAAATATGATCCCACCAAGCCATTAACGTCTGTGTGACAAACTAGCAACTTTAGCTGTTGCCATTAATCCCACATCTAACAGCAATTTCAGCCCCACTCGGTACCACTTGGTGCTCTAAGTAATGATGCAGTTCAAAAGCAGACTGACGGCTTAACCTGCCCTGACCCCCACATACATAAAAACTCTGGCTGCTGCATTGCACTGCTTGGCTGCTGCATCATAGCTACAGAGCAGAATACTTCAAAATGTCTCTGTCAGTCCTCAGGGGACTGAAAAAACACTTGAGAATTGCTCCCACTGGTTCCTCATAGCCATACGAATGAGTATCATCATAATCTGAATGGTTTTCACAGCAGCAATTTGAAAATATTCTCTTAATAAGTATTTTTTACACAGACCCTTTTATTCAGCCTCCTCTGCCCACTGAAAATAAACCTCATGCAAATTTACAAACCCACATTTGTGATGTCCCGAAGAACCTCCAGGTTTGTGTTGCAGAAGAGTTTTTCTGCAGATAGGATAAGCTAGAAAATGCCCAGTAAAGACAACTAACAAATTATCAGTTAGAAAATCCAGATTTGAAAGGCAGCCCTTCTGTTTGCTTTCTCAGGTCCCGGGACTTCCCATTAGAGACACTGGAAAGACACCTGCATGTGATGCAGAGGAGCACTAAAGATTAATCGTTAGCACCCTCCCCATGGTACCAGGCAGGGACAGTCGAGTTTCCTGCTGGGGAAAACCATGTGGCCGAGAGCCACAAAACACCCACACAACCTCAGAAAGGTGACAGCAGACGCAGCTCCAAAAATGCTTTATGTAATGGGAAAATGACACTCAGGGCTCTCAAGGCCCCCTCTGCTCCTGCAGAGACCCCCGTTCAGAGAGCAGTTGTGCAGCACAAACCAGAGACCATTGCAGTCATTCTCAGGCCTGTGTTCCCCAGCCCAGAGAGCTGAAGAGCTCAGGACCCCCTCCTCCACCACTGCCCTTTTGGGGGAGCTGCATTTGAGCTGCTCAAATCCACAGGGCACTCAACAGCTGAGATCCAGGTCTGCTCCTGCCATGAGCTCTTGGTCTTCTTGATTCCACTGCCTTAGAGCAGAACGGGCTGAGTCCATCAACTCTGTGCCTCTCAGAACAGCATGTCGGTACATGCAAACCTTGTTCAGATTGTACGGGGATTCCTCTGCTCCTGACACTTTCAAATGGCAAAGTCTGGTGATCACCAAGTGAGAACACAGCCCAGGGAAACACAAATTGTCCTTGCATTCACAGCCCCACCACTGGCTCCATCCCCGGTCAGGACACTGCCAACAGCAGCCCCAAGAGCCCAGAGCTTGGTCTTTACACGGACAGGAGCAGCTCCTGCTCTGGGTAACCCTCTTCTGCCCCTGCACTGGACCTTCACATCTGAATGCTCAGCTGAACACATGGGAAAATATTCTAGAAAGACTTTCAAGAGAAAGCTCTTATTAAAGATCCTAAACAGCACGGTGTGGAACAATAACACTGTCTGCCTGAAAATGTCATATCTTTGTCTGAACAGCCCAAAACCTTATGTGCTCTGAATAAAGATAGAGATGTAATTGCTTTCCTTGTTACGACTCACTTGTGCATCATAGATTTTTTAATATCCTGCAGAACACATGTATTGTGGGAAGGAAGCAGGTGACAGCAGTAAACATATGTAATGTTATTTTTCTTTATGATAGGTATGAGCGGGGAAGTCTAAATGATGCCTTAGGTTTTTAATAATCAACTATGGAGTCTTAGGGGGAAAGTGTGCATTTTGCCAAGAGCAAAATCATTAGAACTTTAACTCCAGCCATTGTGGGAGATTTCATTCAGTTAATTGTAGCCATTAAGTGACAGGTTATGCAATGAAATTACTTCAGCCTCGTCTACACTCAAAAAGAGGTTGCTCTCAGCAAAGTCGCTTTTTCTGAGAGTGAATGGGGGTGAGAAATGCTCTGTGTTGTTGAAAGTCTGATGGGCTGTGTGTGAGAGGAGCTGAGCTGATGCTTCATGGTTTTGGAAAAAACATCCGTGGAGATGCAGCAGAGTTCTGAGAGAACTGCAGCTGCAACACCTTTGTCTTCATATACATGTATAAGGAAGGATCGTATTTAGCATTGTAAGCTAAATAATTCTTAAAATTTTGGTGAAGATTTTAAGCCACACCACCCTATCTAGGCACTTCAGGGCCTGATGTAATAACAAACTGCAGGAAGAAATAAAAATTTACATTCTTGTAGCACAGAGGCTCTTACTGCACCGACCTTCTGAAGATGATTTCTCAAAGCCCTGTTCAGCTTCCCACTGTCTCCTGCACATTCTCTAAACCCAAAAAGCCCTCACTGAGGGCACCTGCCCTTTCCTGGCTTTCCAAGCCCCATAAACTGGGGTCTGTAAGAGGGAAGGGTTCAGAGGTGAAGCCCCCAGAGGGAAACCAGAAGCCTCTGGGCTGAAACCTCAGACATGCACAGCATAGAAATGCCTGGGATTTCCCCACCTCTGTTCAGATCATGCTGCTCAGTAGCTTCAATTGGGCCACCAGGCATCTCAGAAAAATGTGGAAATTCTCTGATCCACCTGAAATAAGTTCCCACACAGAAGTCACCAAAATGCACTTCCATGGTAGATTCCTTGGGTGCAGTTCTACAGAGCCACAGCACCAAAAACCAGAGGGAGAGGAGGAGCTGACAGAGCTCAGAACTGAAGCAGTCACCAGACTCCTCCCAAAACCTGCCAACTTCACCTCAAAGATTCCCATTCCCAGCACATGCACATGGCACTGTCTCAAGGAAGAAGAAACTCCTCATGTTTCCTGAAGCAATGAAATAATCCAAATCTTCCTAGGAAACAAATACAAAGCATATTAAGGTGTCATTAATTTAATTAAAACACCTAATCAGTGTTTTGCATTTGTAAATTATGACCTCAAAGTTTCTCATTATTAAACTAGAAAATCTGAAGGAAGAGGCACACCTGTACTGCCAGGGTTTAACAAATTTGCCCCAAAGCTGTGCCAGGCCAGCGAGTGGGATCAACCCATTAATTTATGTGATGATGCCTCTGGCTGTTGGAATTTCCCTCAGCTGCAGATAAATTCTAATGAAAAAGAAAGCTGAAGCAAATTCTTCTGAAACCCCCAAAGCTCAAGGCTGTTACAAATGAAAAACAGTGCTGATGAATTCAGAGTATGATTCAATTTCAACCACATCCAGAGTGCATGAAACAAAGTGGAGCTAAGATATCATCCCGGGACTGTGTGAATTCTGCCACATCCATGCAAAGTCAGGAGCATCATTCTGGGATGCAAGTCTGAGCATAGAACCTCCAAAGGGAATGACTCAAGTGAGGGCAAACCAAATTATTTTGTTCATCCAGTGTTGGTTTTCAATTATGTGAGGTCATTTTATATAGATTGTATTTTGTGGTCCTAAATTCTTGTAGCTTAATCCTTATCAAAGTATCTCACTACAGTGTTCCAAGTGATCCCGTTACAACCCTGATGGGAGATGAATCCTGGGTGTTTCACTTGCTCAGACACATGACATTCACCCCCCTGCTCCATTCCCAGCTTTCCAAGTCAAACCAGAGGCACCCGAGGCTCTGGAAGATACTGTAGGCAATATTCAAATTTTCTTCTACTGTACAGTAATCCAGATAAAATCCAATGAAGTCTCTAATACTTCAGATGAAGTCCAATGAAATCCCTAATAAATGATTTCCTTTCTTCTTGTGTCAGATCTTGTGGAGCCTTCATTCTTTTAATGTTCTCAATCATTCAAACCCTCCACTTCAACTGGATGCAGACAAAAATTCTGCCTCTTGGAGATCACTGGAAAGGCCAATCCGTGACAACCTTATCTTCAGCTTTAGACTTTTCTCCTGCAAAACCAACTTCCTAAACTCCGCCTGCTTCTGAAAGCACCAGCACAGAGCCGTATACCCACTTGTGCCCACCCTGTCCTTTCTGCAGCTCCACCCTGCCTCCAGAAATTAATAATTACAGGCAGTTTTCAGGCAGTGCCAGGTAAAGAACAACAAAATCCTTCCCCATCTCTACTAATTTTTAGCTTGTGCCCCGCCCCAGAGTCACAAGTCTCCCTGTGCTTTGCAGTCTGCAGAGCAGTTCCCTTTCACAGGGAATCTTAATCTTAATCTCGAGCTTTTTTTTTTTTTTTTTTTTTTTTTTTTCCACATTTACAATATTCTAGTCCTCTACAGTGAGCATGGAAATTTTAAGAATTAGATATGCAGGTCCAGCTAAGAACGATACAGCAGTAAAGATTTCATTTCATTCATATTTTTGGAAAATTACAGTTTTAAAATATTTTTCTTCTCAAAATGAAGATTCTTTTGACAAAAGACATGTACTGAGGACAGTGTTTCTTGGCCAGAGCAAAGGCACACAACTGGGTAAATGGTTACATCACTTGTGATAAGAAACCTGCCTTTGCAAATAAACAAGGCTTTACAGCTCCTGTTGTGTTGCTGCATTAACTAAACTTCACCAAAAATACTGGTGTTAATATCCCACATTCTACCTCAGCTAGCATGGAATTTAAAATCTCAAAAAGAGAAAACAGGGGGGAGATGGGGATGGACAGGCACAAGACAAACGATCTTCAAATCATGGTACCCACATTTTAAAGAAGCAAAGTCAAACCCCATTCTTTGCAGACTGACATGAAGCAACAGCAGTTTAGTGTCACTCTCAAAAATAAAGACAAAATCTTGAGATTTAACACAATTTAAGTCTGCCAAATATCTTAAGAAAATCTAGTGGAGAAATTTGGTTTAAGTGCTAAGAGCTTCCTTGGCAATGCTAGAGGGAACTACAATCACCGTGACTTAATTCCCTTGAATTTCAGAAAACTAATAATGGTTCTCAATAATTAGAAATTCTTATTACATTAAAACGCATGATACATACTGATTAGATCATATTAAAATGAAAATAATAATAAGCCCTCAAAGTGAGACAAATCTATGGACCATAAAGACAAAGAAAAGAATTCCTGAGACAGTAACAGCTCGTTGCACAAGTAATTTTCATAAATATTAGTGATGTCTGAATTGCACCAAATAAAGAACTTCCACAAAAAATACTCCAAAAACATATGTACTTATTGACATAAAGTCATTTTAATGCCTTGGCTATCTTGGTTCAAAACTAATTCTAAACTAGTAGATGCAAGGCAATGGTTTTTCATTAAATACAAAATATTCAGTATATTACAAATTATCCAAGGCTATAATGTGAAATGCTTTTGTGACAGCAGCTTTATTTAATATTCATTGTCAGGTTCTCAGAGGATAGACTGAGAACTAATAAATTCAGAATATATTAGTATTATAACACACCACACAATTTATATTTAGTGTTTTATACAAGCCGTATCACTCAGTAGAAGGTAGGTACACCAAATACAAAAGATTAGATACACAAAATATATTAGGATATTAAACTAGAAATTAAAGTATTCCTTCTGTAAAGTTTAAGTCTGTTTGTTGAACAGGTAAACTCAGGGCAACATTTCTGCTTTTTCGGTGCCTCTTGCCCTTCTCTGTGAGGGCTGAGGCAAAGCCTGGCTGGAATTTCCTGTGCCGTGGTGGCATTGAAGAAAAGGCCATTACAAGCTCCAGACAATTCAATTCTCAGCCCAAGGAATGCACAGATCTGGGAGGAAATTGCCAGCTCCTCTCTGCAGGTGTCTTCTGTGTGTTTTTAGATCATGTTGAACCTGTAATTGTTTAATTTGTGCTTTGCAGGGTGGATGTTGTCTGCAGTCAGTAATTTACAGAGGTGAAGAACCCATCTGACCAAACATGACTAAAGAGCATAAATGCATTTGAGCAAGAATTCCGGCGTTTCCCCCTGCCTGTGTGGGAGCTGCTGGCAAGGAGAGGCCGGACACGGCCCAGGGCAGCCATGGGCCGACTCTAAGGTGACAAATGCGGTCCCACCACCTGCCAGCCCTCGCTGTGACATCCCTGACTCCTGGCTGGCTTCGAGAAGGGATCTGGAGCTGCTCTCTGAGGAGTGAGGGCTGGAGGTGAGAGCTGGATCTGCCCCAGCCCTGAAACCCCAGCGTGGGCAGCAGGGGAGGGGGATTCTGCCCCTCTGCCCCCTCAGGTGAGACCCCACCTGCAGAGCTGCCCCAGGACCTGGAGCTGCTGGAGGGAGCCCAGAGGAGGCACCAGGATGAGCAGAGGGATGGAGCAGCTCTGCTGGGAGGAGAGGCTGGGAGAGCTGGGATTGTTCACCTGGAGAGGAGAAGCTTTGGGGTGACCTCAGTGTGGCCTTGCAGGGCCTGAGGGAGCTGCAGGAAAGATGGAGGGAGACAATTGACAGGGGATGGAGGGACAGGACCCAGGGAATGGCTGTCAGTGGCAGAGGGCAGGGATAGATGGGATATCGGGCAGGAATTGTTCCCTGGCAGGGTGGGCAGGCCCTGGCACAGGGTGCCCAGAGCAGCTGTGGCTGCCCCTGGATCCCTGGCAGTGCCCAAGGCCAGGTTGGACACTGGGGCTTGGAGCAGCCTGGGACAGTGGGAGGTTCCCTGCCCATGGCTGGGGTGGGATGAGATGATTTTTAAGGTCCCTTCCAACCCAAACCATTCCATGAGTCTATGATAATCCAACTGAAAATGTCAGTAAGCTCAGATACAAATGTAACAGAAATCTGGCTCCAGAAGCCCTAGTACTTAAAAAAATACATATTAAACAGTAGTGGCAAGCCACTTTATTCTTTAAAAATAATTATATTACTATTTTTCTAAAAAGTAACCAGCAAGCCTGAATTCATTTACACTTGTGAAATACTCAGATGTCTGTATCAAGTCAATGTACAAACAAATGATCGGTAGCAAGTCACAGATAAATTTCTATTATGCTTGTAGGAACATAATGTATATTTAATTAATTAATATTCATAATTTATTATTATCACCATATATTTAATGTCTTTGACACTCCTGGAAACTACTTAGTTTAAAAACAAAACCAAAACAAAATAAAAAAAAATCCAATGAAACAACATCAAAAAAAACCAAACAAAAACTCCTCCCCCTCACCCCCACGAAAAAATAATTTTTGTCTCCTGCAAAATAAAAATTTCTTTGTAGCTGTGACAGCAGACTTAGATCCTGTAGAACTGATGGCATTTTATTCGAGTCAGGGGCTATCTCTTTTTTCCTCAATTTTCCACATAACTGACATCAAGCTGACTTACTTCCCTTGGGGTGCAGATGGCTGGGACTGCTGACAACAAAATGTGGAGCAAAAGGCTGGGAAGAAAACAGTCAAGATGGGTCTTGTACCAAATGCATTAGGAAAAGGTCCAAGGAAGGGAGATGAGATCATCCCCAATGAAGCAGTTCATTCCCTCGCTCTGCTGTCCATCCCAAGCTCTGAGACAAAGGAATGGTGTGATGTAGGATATGGTGATGCTGGGTTGGGATTTGAAACGTTTGTTCTGTCCAAAGAGTGCAAGGCCGGGCAGCCCTGGTGCCCTGGGTGCACAGACAGGGACAGCGGCTCCAGCTCCAGAGGGTCCCACCCCAGGAAATGCTGCCACCAAAGCAGGGCTGAGCAGCTCTCAGAGCAAAGGAGAGCCAGCCTGGCATTTGGGCAGGCTATGGCTCAGCGAGATGACATTCTTTAAAACCGACACATTCCCACTTTTAACAAGCACTGGAGCACAGGAAAGAAGGGGACATCTGCTGCCTCAAGAAAGTCTGGCTCCTGCCACAAAGGTGGCTCAAAGTCAGCCTCAGAAGCACTTGCTGACCACTCGAGCAACTTGGCAAGGTCTCCCTGCCACTTGTCCTCCTCTCATGAAGTGCTCTCTCAGCTCACACCCTTTCCTTTCTCTCTTCCTTAGTGCAGTACGTTCAGCAAGAGCAACAACGTTAGCCCCAAAAAGAGGGGATTAAATCAGAATTTCTGTGTAAGTACTGCATTTCAAGAGGAGCCAGGCCATTCCCCAGAGCAGACAAACTGCCATTACAGGAAAGCTTGGGTAGTTTTTCAACCTCAGGTCGAGTTTTCCTATGACAGACCTGAGGCTGAGAGCCTCTTTCATTGCACAAAATATATAGAATTGGCCATAAGTCTTTAAAGCCCTGATGTATTCCAGTCCATTAGTTTTTACAGTTCAATTTATGTTGTATTACGAGGAGATGTGCTGAACTGCCTGAAAGTACAGATTTGCCAAACTATCCAAAAATAATCTGGAAAGCAAGAAAGTCAGGATACCAGCCAAATCATAAGCAGCATGGCCATTTTGCTACCAGTTCAGCTGGTAATAAATTTTTTAAAGCACTGTTAAATGTATCTAGATGAATTTGACTTTAAATCACACTTTCTGCTGTACATTTAAAGAACTATCGATTCAAAATGAATCACAGACAACTGGTACAGGTTCATGTGCTGAGAGAACAAGGCAACACAGACATCTCCCTGTCCTTCAGCCTTGCACAGCACACAATTAACCAAGCTCCTACACTGCCACACAACAATTAAAAGTGATCACACAGCTCCTGGGTGAGCTCTGCGGGGTGGAAGAGGGAGTTGGCAAAGACAAAAGTCTCAAGGAAGTAGAGCTGGTGAGAGAAGATGCAGCATAATTACCATCACAATGCATCTTCCCACATACAGGAGAGAAGCACTGTTAAATTAAGCTTATCTTCTGCAAGTCAAACACATGTTGGGACTTTGTATTTGCTTACTCTAAAATTTACATGACAATTGAAGTATTACCGAAATGCAGAGTCATCCTAGAAGCAGCAGAGAGCCTGTCTGATCGCTTCCATGTGGAACCCTGGTATTGAAGGTGTGAATTATTTCTGCTTCTCCTCTGTGCACCATCTGATAGAGAACTCGAGGCTCCAGGGCCATCCTGTGCTGCTTTTCACTCCATGCATATTCACTTCCCTGACTGACATCTGACAGCTCTCCCACGACTTCCCAAGTGCACAGCTCTCCCAAATCCCTCTGGAAAACAGGGCAAATTAAAAGCAGCCCCAGGAGCCTTTACCAGCTCCTGGGCTGGCTAACAAAGCCTTCTGCAGGGCTTCACTCAGTCAGGCTGTGACACAGGTCAGCAAAAACAGGCTGAGAGCAATTTCGTGCTAGGTGACCACAGCAAACCAGCAGTCAAGAGAGCCCAGAGGCAGAGGTGTGCTTGGAAACGTGCTCTGGAAGGATATTGACTGAAAAACAAGATTGTTATTTGAAGATGATTGGATGTTAAATACCTCCTCTTGGTCAGTATTGTTTATGCCATTTTAGAAATAGTTTTAGCAATCTTGCTGCCGTGAGATGCTCAAATTCATTCAAATTTAGGCTCTTCAGGTCAAGGAAATGGACTTTTAACGAGTGGCAAATTAAAATGTCAAGAGCAATCATACAGACACTTGTTTACAAGACTGTTATTGTTTTGTTTTACAGGTCCCAGGTTTGTCTTTCTCAGTAATTGCAGCATTAACATTTTCACCATAAAAGAAAGGTACCAGATAACATCAACAAGTTTTTGAGACCTCGACTTAAACTGCAAAATTCTTAAGTGTGGACAGAATCCCTCACAATTCCCAAATCTTTCACAGTCAGATATAATAGAGCAAAACTCTAAGCAAAGTAGTAGGCATCTGCATTTTTAAAAAGGGTATCTAATTGTGTGTCTCAGAGGGAAGCTGGGGGGATCACCCTCGAATCCTACAGTTTGTAGCTGTCACCTTTCCTGTGCTTCTTAAGGGTGTGAAAAGCCTTTCCTGAGCTTACCCATTTTCCATGCAAAAATACAAAGTACCGTAAGTACAAGACCCAATTCACAAGCACTAGATGAGCAGAGATTTCCGAGAACCCTGAGGCAAATGAGGCCAGTGCCGAGTCCTGTGCGATGTTCCACGGCATCCACAGGCTCTCAGACCCTCTGCTGACCCTGCTGTTGTACAGAACATTTTGCCCATTGCTGGGGGTTTGAAGGGGCCTCCTCCTCCCTTTCACATGACACGGGTGGAGGAGAGTAAGGAATTTCTCGATGGACTTCATCTGAAGTTTATTTGGATCAAAGGAAAGAATTCCATCTGGGTTACACACAGTACTGGATCCAGATCTTCATATGCCCTTTGGTCCCAATTCCTAATTACTGGAATAGGATGAGAAATGATAAATATCCTGCTTTAGTGAGCACAAGGCTGTGAATGGGGAACGCTTACATAACACAAGCTCTTTGCTACAGGAAAAAAGGAACTACTCTGTTCTTTATCAGCTCATATTACAATGTTAATTCAAGTGACACCACAGCATCTCTTCAGTGGGAGAGCTGCCAGGAGTTAAACAGTTAACAGCCTTTACTGACAGATTTGATTTCCAATCCTTTCTAGGCAGAGATAAAAGCACTAAAATACTCTGTTTCAATGGGGACTTTGCTCTGTGTCACTCGTGTTTATGAGAAATGATTATACCCCTATTTTAGGGGAAGTAAATCAAAGCAATTCACTCTGCACTTGGCTGTATTGGAGGAAATGTTTATGGCACGATCTTAAAAACATACAAGTGAGCCTGAAACTTTCATTAGAATCTCACTACAGGGTAATCCAGCCCTGGAAACAATCGATTTGCTTTTGAATTGACAGGCAAGGAAGCCCCACAACTTCACTGCTGCTGCTTGCCTTGGTAGGGGTGAGGAGCTGTGATGGAGGTGGAAAGCATCCAGTGCAGTTTCTGTCCCTCCCTGCTGCTTGACTAATGCTCAACATTCACACAGGGAGGGCTGGTTTGTATTGCTGTTTTCTCTACGTCAAATCTATATATCCAAATCCTAAAAAGGATTAGGCAGCCACTGAGACAACACAGAGGGGCAGATTGAATATTTTCATTTAACTGAAGCCCATGTTCTTGCCTGTATTCTGTTTCTTCAGAAAAAAAAAAAAAAAAAAAAAAAAAAAAAGGTTTCTGGCTTTTGATGAGCAGATTCTATTTTTTATTCTATGAAATTTTTTTAAGTTTAGTGTACACTGGTGCTTCATATTTTAGAGTGCCCTGCCTAAGCAATCCATGACCAGGAGTCCTGATTATTCCAGTTAACAGCTGTAACAGTGACTAGGAATACACTTAGGAATTTAAGCTCTCAAATGATATCTTTACAGATCCCTATGTTTCACTCAGGGATTTTAAAACATCAAAAGTATTAATTTTTACAACATGGCTATTTAACTAATTCTGGAGGAGAGAAAAAAATGAGACAGAGAGATCAAACAAGTCCCAAGGAAAGTAAAATTCAAGTCTCAAAGCCCTTGCATAAGTCACACAATCCCAAATACATCCTGGGACATTTAAAGGTGTTACATTTAGTCTTGTCAAAGACAATTCAGGTACTTACATAGAATAAGCCACAAAACATCCTCTGTGTCAGTTCTTTCTTAAAGCCTCTTTAATTTGCAGGTCAGTCACATAATAAACTCCAATGGCTGCTTAGTAGCCATCAAGCCAATGTGAGAGCAGATCAGGATTTATTTTTTCACCAAATCTGCGATTATGTTCTAATTCCAGGTAATAACATTTATTTCAGATTTAGCTGCCAGAAGTAGGTCCTGACCAGGCATTTATTATTCTCAGAGAATCACAAGATTGTATTATTGGGTTTGAAAGTTGCCACTGACTTCATTTCAACAGAATTGGTGCCACAGTCCCAAATGAAAAGGGTTAATGAAGGCAGCTCTCACATTTTGCCCAGGCACCTCTCCATCCCCCGAGGCAAACACACCCTCCTGGGGGAGATGAAATGCTGGACCAAAAGCTGATGGTGCAAAGTGGCCAAGGGCCTCTCCTACCCCTGAGGTCAGTGTGAGCTGGGACACCCAACACTTGGCAAGATCGAGCCCAAGAACATTACCAGGCCAAGATTTCAGGGGGAAAAAAAAAAATAAAATAAACAAATAAACAAACAAACAAACAAACAAAAAAAACAACCACAGTTCCATCTCTCAGATATATTGAGGAATTGCATTGTCTTATTTAAACAGTGAGAACCTCGGGGAGGCTGACTTTCTGCTCTAACAATGCCTGCTGAGGATGTTGGAATGACATCAATTAAGAAGAAACTTGGCAGGACGTAATCTGTTAATTTTATGCCATTTACATCCAATCTCTCAGCAATGCCAACTGTCAGCACTTGAACTGTTTAAGTTCTCCTCTTCCCCTTCTGTCTCTGCTGCACAGGATTGCAGAAGCTTCAGCTGTAGAAGGAAGCCTGTGCAGCCATTGTCACTCCAGAGTTTCCCACACCAGAAAATGTCCCTGGCATCACTGTTGTTACCTCTGAGGAGCACACTGTTATCCCCAGTGCGTCTGTAATTGCCAGGCTTACTGGGCTTGTACACTGGCTTTCCTCTGTAACTCATGAACCTCCACACCTCTTGGGTCTCTCTGCCTCCATGATTTCCCTCTGCCCTCACACAGTCAGGAGAACTGCTGAAAACATGCTAAAAACAACTTTGTACCCAGACAAAAAAAGGGGCTACACATCATTTCAATGAATCAAACTCCTTAAGGAGATTGGTACTGCATCATTTAGCTTCATTTGCATTTTTAATCTATTTCCTGCTTCTTTGAGAAAAGCTGCTTCAGGTATACTTGGAGATAGAACTAAATTACAATCCTAAATAAAATAAAAATCTGGGAAAAGGTTTTTGTGACAGTCATGGGTTGACTAGTGTCAGAATAACATCCCATATCAATCTGCAAATCATCACTGGTATCCTCCAGCCTGAAAAAATATCCCATAGGAACATTGCCCAACCTCCCCTGGTGCTCACCCTGGAAAGGGCTGCTTCCCCCTCCAGGCACACAGTCAGGACGATCAGCTCTGACCCAAAAGGCCAGAGTTTCCACTGCTATAAATCCAGGTTTAAAAAGGTTAAAACCACACTTTCACTAATCTCAGAGCTCAGTATTTCTGTCTGTAACAGCTAAAAGATAAACTAGAGATACAAGTGCATGTGGATTTAAAAACTCCACAAAAACAAGTTTGTATTTCTTCCTTACCATTGCAATTCCTCGGGATAGTTCATCATTTACTTCTTCTTAGGTATTTCTAGTTCTTCTCTTTAGTTCTTTCCTGTTTTCCACCTTTTCCTCCCTATCTCTATATAATTTTTCTGGTTTCCCTTTTCTTCATTCCATAAGATTCTTTCCCTTTTATTGTCCTGGTCTTCCTAATTTTTTCTTCACATTCTCCTTTAGTGATTGTCTCTCCTTCCTGCACCCACATATACTCAACTGTTCCCCCTTGTCCTTCATGGCCACAAATCAAAAACACCAGAAATGTAAAAAGCGCACCAGACATTCTCAAACCATTCAAGCAAACATCACATTTCCCATTTTGTCTCGGAACTTCTTACTGTTTTCTTCTTTCTCTTCCTCAGCTAGGAAGTCACTCTCCTCCTTCTTAGTATAAATACCTTTATCCATTCAGATCAATTAATTTGTACCAGCCCAAAGCTCTTAAACTATTCAGATTTGGGGATAGGTAAGGCGGATTTTGAAGGGGAAGGTTTGCTACCCTGCTACTCACTGTCTGGATTTTATTTAGGCTTCACCCAGTCTCACACACACAGACACCAAATCAAATATAGGAAACCTGTTTCTTTTTCAGAATTTTCTCTCTTTCCAGGGAGGTGGCTCAGTCCAAACCCTCTTCTTGGTAGATAAAAGGCAAATATACAACTGAGTCCTTTTGGAGCCACTGAGCCCTTCTGATGCCATTGAAGAAAACAGGTATTTGTCCATTCATTGTTGAGTGCTCATTTAAGCCAGACACAGAAATACTGGCTGGAAACTGTCCAGTTGCTTAAAGACAGGCATTAATTGAATTCTTGTTCTTCTAATGTGGGAGATAAAATGGGTGCTACTGGCCATACAAGATAGGAAGAATGAAACAGCCTCCTCTGGGGCTCAGAATATCTGGAAGGCTCTGGTGGACACTGAAATGTAGCTGCCTGTAATTTGCCCTTCTCATTAGGGACTGTAGCATCAGTTCTGGAAAAGTGAAGTCAGTGGCAACTTCCAAACCCAATAATCACAACCTTGTGATTCTCTTAGAATATGAAATGGCAGATCAAGACCTCCTTTCAGCAGTGCTCACAACGGTTGTTCCAGTGAAAGAAGAGATACAGGGGTTTATATTAGAGAAGTTTTTGTGTTGACCTTGTATCAAAAATTGCCTTGTATGAAAGAGGGTTTAATAGCTCACATTGAAAAAAGGGTAAAAATATCCCAGGCTCAGTTTTAAAATATTCAATATTGACAGTATTTCTGCTTACACGTGGGATTCTTGGTACAGTTATTTCTGAGCCAAGGACATGAGAGGCAGGAGGACGTGGATATTGGAGCACTTGGCTGCCATGGCTCCTGGTGACACAATTACTGCTGGGATCCCCTCCCCAGCAGCAAGCACAGCCACAGCAAGGCAGGAACCAAGAGAAAAGAGAGAACAAGAAGGAAAAAAAGAAAATAACTTCTTGTGTCAGGCGATGGCTGGGTCAGAAGCTGTTCCAGAAGCAGATCAGAGGAGCCTGTCATTGTCACTGTCACCGTTGCCATCCTCGCGCTCGGCCGCTCCCACTGCTCCAGCACAGCCACACACCCTCAGCCCTGCAGCTCAGAGCTCTCCCCAGGACTCCTTTGTGCCAGAAGCAAGAAGTGCCTCACAGAGAATTTTTTTTTTCTTTTTTTTTTTTGTTCATTTGCTGCTCAGAAAATTGAGACACATTCCAGGCTTGTTTTACAGTTCCTACAATGACAAATTACACGTTAACGTCTGGAAGGCTACATTTTGTACAGTTCTGTTTCACACAGACAACCTGTTTGAAAAGCTGTCAAAATGCATCAATAACTTACCATTATCTCCCCTGCAGGAAGTATCAAGGTACTCGGAGAAGTCAGCATCTTAATATACGATAACATTCAAGTGAGTTAAGGGGAAAAAACCGTATTTATAGCATAAACCCTTAACGATTCAGCAGAAAGCTTCAGCACAAAGCAGAATTTAACCTGCAGCTTTTGGCACATCACTTAAAAACTCATCTAGTTCAATTTCCCTGACTAACCAACTTTTATCATCAATTCTGGCAAATTCAGTTCCCCCAAACATGAGAATTCCAATCTTGGCACCTCCTGACTTGTATTTAAGGGAGCATCTCAAAAAAGGATTTACTTTTAAAGTCAATAAAACTATTGTATTAATCCAATTTCACAGATGCGGACAATTAACTACTGCAGGGAAAAATGCTTTTCCAACCTGATAGTAAACTAAATAAGCCTCAATCTCAATTGCTCATGATCAAAAATGCTTAGCTCTAGTAGCTAATTAGCAATATTTACTTGCCACGTCACAAAAGCATATCATGAGGTGGCTGAAACTCATTAGATGGGCTTTTTTAAAGTCAAAGTCATCAAGTAGCAGAGTAGTCTTCATATTTTCATGACTTTGACCACAAAAAGATGTGCATGTGAAGTAGTCAGTGCACTGGCACTGTAAACATTTCTTAATGACTGTCCCATAAATTTTCTGACTGTGCCTGGACAGGTGGAAGCCCTCTGAACTTCAGTGCTGTCATGGATTAACTCATGTGCTTTGCAGCACTATCATCACCACACTGGGGGAGTTCCCAAACACAAAATGCAATAATTTTCAGAAAGAATGTATAAGGTAGAAATCAGTGGGTTTTGTCATGATTAAGCCTTCCAGATTTTACTGTCGCGGTGTTTTCCATCAGCCCCTCCAAAATGCATTTGCCCTCTTCCACGCTGAGCTTGTGGTACCTTAGAAAGTAAAGAAATGGCATCACTCAAAATGGTTTGTCCAGGCAATTTTGTAAGATCATCACAGAAGTTTCCTGTTACTGCAGATTGGTAGCAGTGGAACAAAGAACCTCCAGGAGACTTCTCTTATCTAAAGCAAACTGACTCTAGGGGTTTTTTAAGTGAGAGTTTCCTAATCAGAGTAATTGAACACTCTAAAGTGCATTAAGGAAATCTCTCTTTTTCTTTTGCCCCTATTATATTAATGTTTTAAACAATGATTTCTATTTTCCTCCAATTTATCCCTGTGATATAGAACCAAAATTCTCAATTACAGTCTGGGGAAAAAAAAAAAAAGGAAAGGAAGATACTGCTGCTGGTTTTATCATTTGCATATGGAAAAGTCTCAAAACCCAGTGAAAATATTCTGGTTTGTATTACAGACCATTACAGATTTCCTGCAAGGATCCAGTGTCTCTGTTCAGATTAACTGTTTAACATTCTGCTGGGAATACATCACAGTGGTATCCAGACAGGAAGAACTGCATTTCAGCAGGCTTAAATACCAAGCAGTCCTTTCTCTGCTCTGGTGCCCACGTGCACACTGTGGCACAGGGTCCCACCAGGGCTTTCAGTCATTCAGGGTCTGATGCAGCCTTTACAGAGCCCTCCACTGACACAAGGAATATGTTCAGTCCTTTTCTAGGGAGGGAGGGAGATGGCAGATTAGTAACCTTATGAAGAAGCCTGGAACATCTCTTCGGAAGGCAGAATATCTCAGAGCTACAGCAAGGGCTCCCTTTGATTCTTTTGTCAAAGCTATCAGTCATCAGCCAGTAGAGTTTGGTAAATGTATGACTCTGCAAGATTGCATTTCCACCAAAAATTCCAGTCCCCTGATGGATCATGCCTGGAAATTTATAGATACATTTAGAGGAAGTTTTCTGCTCCCTTTTTTTATGCCAAATGTAGTTTGTCTCTCACCAAGCAGCAGCTGAACTGCCCATCCAATATCTCCCACCAGGCAGGTCTTTCATTATGCAGAGGTCTTTCATTATTCCTCTGGGACACGATGCTCCTTGTAAAGCCTGAAAGAAATAAATGTTGAACAGATTATATTATGGGCTGAGTTTTGATGCTTCTTCAGATGAGCTGATAAGCCTGAAAGAATATATTTGCTGGATTAATTTCCTGTAGTGTTTGTGGACTACTCTTGACTGTAATATTCCTGGCTGTAATACACCTGGACATGACATTATCATCACGAGCTGCCTGTGGGACCCCAGACCTCCCTGACCCCCTGTGTGTGACTGGGAATGCAAACACTCCTGCTTTTCTTTCAATGCATCTTTTAACAAACATTTAAAATGTAGAAATTCAACATTACCCAGAGATACATCATGCTGTCTTCTTCTGAGCAAAAGGCTCCTTCCATTGCAAGGATTTAAGCCAGGGAAGCATCATTCTTCATTAAATTTGAAGTCCTGGGTTCTATAGTCACTGTGTGACCTTGCAAACAAACATTTTGCACTTGCCAGTCACATTCCAAAGTTTTGCCCCTGTGATGAATGTCACAGTTGATTTATAACCTGAGCCAGCTCATTAAACCCGCCCAAAGCTAAACATTTGCAACATCCTAATCAAACAGCTATAAATTCCACCTGCCCTTAATTGTGGGTGTAAATCTGGAGCACCAGGCTCTGGAGGCAGCTCAGAGGAAACTCCAGTGGAAACAGCCCAGAGTAAAACTGGCAATTCCCACTCTCACAGAATCCCTGATCCCACCAGGAAATGCAACAATTGTGCACTGAACATTTTATTCACTTTCTCTGTTTAGACTGCCTCATAGCTGCTATGTTTAGTGTCAACATGGTTTTATTAAATATCTGGTTTGTGCTCTAAGGTTTTATTTTTTTTATGGTTTTTGTTTTTCTCTTTTATTTTTCAGGGACATTGGTGCATGGTTTTAGAGAACTGAGCAGGCTGGTCTCAGTAACTATGCCCACCATTCTTTACCCTTTATTTTTTCTCCCATCAGAACTCAAAAACATTTTCTTTTTTTAATACAAAATTAAAAGTGTGATAAATAAGTATATATAAAGTAAAAATACATGACTGTTTTTATAAACAAGGATTTATTAAATTCTTCCAGCAGATATTAACTGTGTCTGTCAAGTGAATTGTTTTAACTGTTGATATGCATGGAAACAGAGTTTAATTGATACCTGAATGATAAAAATCAATCCATTTTAGGATTCAAAGCACAAAAGCAAATGAGGTGTTTACAGTGGCTTGTGGAAGGTTGCAGCTATGACACAGCAAAAACTGAAAGTGAATATGGACAAAGTAAAGGAAAATTCCTTGGATTCACACCCAATTCACCTCAGCCCTATGAGGCACTTTAGGGATTGACCTCCAGCACTACATTAAGGACTCCACCAACCTTCCCCGAAGGCACCAGAACCCTCCACGAGGAGCAGGGACCCCCCAAGAGCTGCAGGAGCATCTTTGCTCCAGAACATCAGGAATTCTGCACTGAGGCCACAGGGGTGAGAACTGCACATTCCCAGAGCCAGGAACAGCTCAGCTGCCCTGCCCTGCACCATGTCCTGGCTCCCCTTCTCCCACCGACTGGCCTTGCTCCAGACACCTTGGGTGAGTTACCGGAGGACAGCCAAGACACTGCTGTTGTTCATCCCTTTCTTCCCAAAAATAGGAGGGGAAAAATACTGACCCAGTAGTCAAAGTCTACAAGTCACCACCTTACCTCTAACAGAGTTTAAAGAAGATTTTGGCTATTAAAAGAGCACTAAAAAAAAGAGAGAGATATCAAGAATAAAACAAATTAAGTTAAAAATAAACACTATTAAATTAATAACCCTGAGTAAAAATGAACTAACAGCTCCGCTGCTGTTATTAATAGGATGGAGCAATGAGAAATATTCTCAAAAGATGAGAGAATCTCAGGTCTGTAAGCTAATGGCACTAGGGGGTATTTCAATGTTGAACTACCATAACTTCCCAGAGCCATGGAAAAAAGCAGCAAGAGCAGTGTTTACCTTAAATTCTGAAATAAAACTTTTAACAGATCCTATTCCCTGATACACATCTTCTGATGGGGAACAAGAAAAAATAAAAACCCAGAGGGAAAAAAAGTAAACCAGCTAAAAGGCATCCATAGTTGACAGCAAGAAGAAACTGAAGCAGAACAAACTCTTATTCACAGCACTCTGATGTTGTTGCAGTAAAAGGATGAGTCCTATTAAACCAGAACATCAGCATCAAAGGCAACGAGCAGAGGTTGTAAGAGGAGCACAGAAGAAAGCAATGCATCTCCAAAGGATTCCTGCCAAGGAGGTGCCAGCTGTCTCCATGCACTCACTGTCCCAAGGGTGAATAAAATACATGGAAATCATTATTTTGCAAAGAGTGATGAGGTGATTAGGTGATTCTATCATATGATGCTGCTTCTTACAACACTGGAAATTAGAAATGTCCCAATCCTACAGCTGAGGAGACAGGCAGAAAGACAGAAATTCATGGGAAGATGGAGTACTGGCATTTTCATCCAGAGCTCATAAAACCTTTCGTTCCTCTTAGTTCCTGTCTTCCCTCTTAGATAAACCAGGTAAAACTGCGTGGAGTACCTGCCCCAGCCTGTATTCCTCATGCGGCCTAGAATCCCATCAGCTGCTGGAAATCCCTGACCCTTGTAGGCAAACACACCACCAGAGAGCAAGGGCAGAACTGCAGCTACCTGACAGTCATCCAGCTGTCAGACCCAGTCACCAGACCCAGATCATCAAACAGATCTCAACCAGGGAGTGGAAAAGGGGGAAAAAAAAAAAAAAAGTCACAACATAATTTCAGCTTGTGGTCAAAACGGGCAATAAAATTGTTGGGTTAAATTGAAAAAAAAAAAAAAAAAAAACAACAAAAAAACAACAAAAAAACACCAACCCGCACTAAACTAAAATATTTTCACCACCACAGTTCACCACCACAGTTGTTTCTTTAACATATTATTTTCCATACAGTGCACACATAGAACCATGAACAACTCCCTGGCTAATTAAAATGTTGTGATTCCTCTGTCTGACTATCAAGGACCTGACCTGCACATATTTCAGAGCTCTGCACAGGAGAGAAGCCCCAGCTCACTCCCACGCCTGCAAATCAAATGGTGCTGGCTCAGAGCAGCACAATGCTGAAAGGCAGAATTCCCACGTCCAGCCTTCCAAGCCAGGACAGCCAGAGACAGGCAGGACAGCCAGGAAGATACAGGCAGCAGCCACTTCCTACTTTTACAAGGCACTGTCATCTTGAGAAGTGACAACATTCTCTAAAATTCAGCTGAACAGTGAGAGGAATGAGACACTGCCTGAAAACATCAATCCCGGAACAATTGCAGTACTTAAAACATTGCATCGATTCAAACGACCACGACCAAAAAGCCCCACCCTGTTTCACTAGCTGCCCTGGGGTGAGAAACGAGGAACTGAAGCCATGAGAAAAGGCCTGGTTTGAGCATCTAGAGCATCCCCAGGCTGACTAGCCTAGTCCTGGCTCTCTCAGCTGCCCCCAGGTGCCACCTGCCCTTGGAGCACCAGGCTGGGCGTGGAGTTCACCTTCCAAGGGACAGAAAACCCTGACTCATTGCTGCATGTCCCCTGCACAGACTGACAAAAGGTCCTCCTTGCCCTGACACCAGCTCCCTGGCCATCTCCTTGGCTGTACAAGCAAATTTACAGTGCAAACCCACAGTCATTAATATCTTATGCTCTGACTTTAGCACCCTGCCTTTGGCTGACCACATCAGTACCCAGCAGAACTTGTATACCCAGGTAAAAGGACCACAAAATATCCTGCTGCTCCAAGTCCCAGTTGTACCCAGGGATCCCTAACATGGATATTTTTCTGTCTGCAATGTACTAAGGTTTCCAGAATTACAATTTTGTAGTATGGACCAAACTCTAGGAGAGGGCAAGTATGCACAAGCCCGCTGTTTTAACAGCTGCAGCCAGATAATCAAAAATAACTGGGAAAATAGACATGCAAAATGAACAGGCCTCTGGATACTGTGAAAGCAATCCATAGGCTTTGCAAGGAATTTTCTTTTGGCTTATTCCCTAGTAGAGGTGTAATAAATATATTGAATAATTCGTGTAGATTTTAGAATTTAGATGTAGAAACGTGAAGTTCAAGCCTGCACCCCAAGCACCCTGGATCCTACAGAGAGATAAGGAACAATAGGCTCTAATCACCCAAGCCGACAAACCCCGTCCACGCCCGAACACAGCTAAGCGGCCATCTCCTCGGTGATGGAATCAGCTTCTCGTGGCAAGGCGGTTCCATCACCTCTGAAACCCCTGAAAAGAAATTCCCTGCAGGCGGGTATCGGACTGAGAATTCTAAGAATCAGACTGTACTCCGAAACTGCACGTCCGCGCACACCCATCACACACAGGCTGCAGGACCAGATGGGGGCATTCAGAACTCTAAGCCACGAGATCCGAAAGGAAGATCTGCCCTTTCAGAGAAATTAACCAAGGACTATACCAGCATTCAGTCTACCTTCGCAAACAATAAACTGAATAAAGAAAAGGACATTTAAAATTAAAATGAACTCGGTTACATCATTGCAACTAAAATTGTATTTAAAGTGCAGCACAGGCTGTGTGACTTCGGTGATTTACCAGAATCCATGCTTTATGCTGGTCTCTGAGAAACACCCCACCGACTCCCGGGCTCGGTGCTGCATTAATTGATTATTATTAAATTGATTATTGTGGCTGAACTAAATTTAATGTTGTCATAATAAATCATTATTATTATTATTATGATGATTCGGCTATCTCATTTATAACAGAGGTCTCAGCACCACTGCCCTGGGGCTGGATACCTGTTCCCATTTTTGCATGAGGTGGTTTCAGCTCCTCCAGCAGCAGCCTTGTCTCCACGAGGCTGAGGCTGCACTTCCTTGCTGACTGTGAGGAGCACACCGCTTCCAGAGCGTTCCTGTTTCTCCCTGGCTGCAGGGGATGGACCCTCTGCACTCATGAACACTGCTCAGCCCTCTGCTAAGGGCCACAAATAACATCTGAGTGGGCCCATTCAGGGCATTCAGCATTCAGCAGGAAAACCCCAAGCAAAGGGAGCAGATCCATAAAACAAAGAAAGGGCTCCACGTCAAGGCCCTGCTATGGGCTTCAGACACCACCAGACAGAACTGGTCTCCCTTCTCCTGGAAATACCCTTTTCCCTCACACAGGTTGCCCTTGAGATCTCTAAAGCAACAGAGAGCACAGAATAGGAACAGCCTTGGGGCTGAGGGGCAAGAGAGAAGGGGTCAGGACATGCAGGAACAGCAAAGCAAGAGCAAGTTCTTTCTCCTGAGCTTGATATGCCTTTGATATTTCATTTTTGATAGGTTTTGCATATCCTCTCCACTGGGCAGAGTGAAGTGATGAACTGCATTTAAACACAAAGCCATTTCCTCCCCTGATGCACAACCCTTTGCCCTGGAATTCACCACCACCACTTCCTCTGTTCTGGAAATGCAATCCCATCCAGGCAGTTTGGAGGTCTCAGTACAAGGACGTGTTTTTGTCTGTACTCACGCCATGCTCTCCATTCCACACCATTTTACAGTTCCAGGCAGCACAGACAGTCTGGCACAACACAAGGAACAGAGAACAGCTTCCTAAGGCAGCTTTGAAAAGCGACTTTCGTCTTGTCTACTCCAGTGTAACAATCTGGAAAATCTGCCGACACAAAACCTGATGGCCCCGCTCCAAAAACCGTGGAAGAGCTGCCCAGATCACCTGCATGCAGAGCGGGGACAAGGCAAGGTCAGGATGTATTGATGGCTCCTGTTCAGAGAGATGCTCACATAAGGCAGCACTCTTAAATTGGAGTCTGTGGGAGCCTGGGGCCCGTAGTCACCTTCAAATGCATTCCCTAACATGGGAGTGGTAAATCTCAGGGTCCTGGGGATGGGAAGTATGAAGAATTGCCCATAAGCTGTTCAGGGTGTTTGAACAGGTACTTAAGCATTGAATTGTGGTATGAGTTATGTCTGGGCACTTCAGCTCTCGTGTCCATAGGCTGCTGCCGTGGCCAGAAGGTGTCATATTTATTGAGCACACGCAGTCAGTCCAAAATGCCCTGGATATGTCACTGTTAATTCATCTTCCCATGCGGTCTAAATAAGCCCAGGCCTTGAGAGACCTAGATTTGATCCAGCCAGACACAATTTGGTGTCCAAAAGTCCCAGATCCTATATGATGGATCTCAGATCTCTCCAGACCAGGACTCCAAACAGAGAAAAATAAACTGATGAAGAAATTCAGCCAGAGGGCAGCCCTGGGGTCAAGCCCAGCAGAACCACCACAAAGAAAGCTGTAGCCAGCTCAGGCCAAGGGGTGATTGAAAATGAGGAGCAGGATTTGGGGACCTGGATCCAGCACAGGAGGGACAATTTAGCTGCAAAAGCTCTGCTGGTGCTGTGTAACAAACCTGCCACCTGCAAGGCTGAGTGTCTGTATGAGAACACACTCCAGAGGGCATTGGCACGACCTGGCCTCTCTAACATGCTTTATTGTGGACTGTTGCTGTCTGGTTCAGCTCTTCCAACCTTTTGAAGCCACAAAAATCCTCCCGTTTCTCCTATTATTCTCCTTCTTTCCCCCCACGAATGTCTATCACAGATTCTTTCCAGCAGTTACCCATTTTTTTCTGGAAAGATCAGGAGGTCCATCCACAAACTCATCTCCTGGAACAAGAAACCTGCTTTTCAATTTCCTTGCAGTTGAACATATTTTTCCACTTTGTCTGGGGACTGCCAGGCAGGCAGTCATACAAGTCCAAAATATTCCCAGATGCACCTGAAATCAATGGGCTTGCAGCAAGTTGTCCCTCAGTAGACTTCCATGGCAGTGCTACTAAACATACACCAGACCTGCCTGGCCTGCTAATAACCACTTAACTCTGTGCCCTCCTAGGTTTGCCCTGAGTTTTGCTGTTGTTTTCCCCTCTGCTGAGCTGATTCTCCCTGGTGGATTTTGGGAATATCACTGAACAGCAGCAGCACCTGCCCGCCAGGCTCAGGACCCTGCGGATCTCCCACACAAACCCGGCAGCCTCTGGAGCTCCAGATCAATGGCTGAGAGCAGGTTTTTGTGTAAAAGCAATATGGATTCTTTCTTGCAATGGATTTTCCCATCGGGTTTGTGCCGAGCTGCTGAGTAAAACACAGCAAGCTGGTTTCTCCTCCCTGCCATGGTGTGCAGATTGATGTGTCCCAAGGTAGAAGGTAACAGGTGGTGCCATGGAGGCTACAAACTTTTCTGTCACTTCAAGGTTTTAAGTGTTGGGGTTTTTTAGATCTGTCTTAAAAGAAATAGGGAAATTTTTCTATACCTTTAGTGAATATAAAAGAAAAGGAAGAGGTAAAAGAGCCAAACAGTTTAGAAGGAACCTGCAGGAGTGTACGTGACCACAGACCCAGCAAGTCCAGAGAAGAGTCATTTCAGCCCTATCACTTTTAGAGTTGCTTAAAATTGCAAACACACTGCTTAAATTTGCTGAATTCAATATTTTGCTTTTTCTTCCTGAAATGAGAAAAAATACAGGTGTCAGCAAAGACAACCTGAGGCACAGAATCCACTGTATACAAAACTACTCTACTTGGAAGTGTTCTAATCAAGACTTTCTCCTGTAAGACTCCCAAGTTAGACAGAGAGAGTGACCCAAAACCAGGAGACAGTTTAATTGCCTGACCCAGGGCCAGCTGACCTTTCCTCAGCCCATTGCTTGGCCAGCCAAGGGGGTTTTGGCATCAAAAAAGACTGAACTGTGTTTAGTCACTTTCTATTTTCTCACTTGCACACTGTGTTTGGCCGTTGAAGGACAGAACAACACACAGACCTGATGCCACAAAATTCCCCAGGGTATTCCCTCTCATCAAGTGGAGAATTGCAATGAATAGCAATGAGGTTCTTAGAGAAAAAAATCCTCCCTACCTGTAAAGTACACAAAATCAGAAAAGACCATATTTTTTTTTCTTCTTCTCTGAAAATTATTTATAGGAATAGATTTACAAGAACAAACCCAAGTTTGCTCTACAATGGAATATTTCAAGCCATGTTCAAGGTACTATTCACTATAACAATAATTTTAGTGCATTCAACACTCTCTTTGAAACCAAAATAAAGAAAAAGCATATGAAATATGCTTAGAACTACTTGTATTTCCCTTATTAACAGCATATTTTCCATGCCTTATTTATCCTTTCTGCTGGCATATCTGCTGCAGACTTTGAATCAAAGTAAAGCTATATTCTTTTTATTGCCAATTTTGACTGGATCCCTGATAATAAACCATTAAAATGACAAGCAAGTATATAAAACAAATGGAATCACTGATGTCTATGTATCACAGTTCTTGACTATAATAAGCACATCTCTCCTCTTTCTCTCTTGTCTTGTATCTGAAGAGGACTTTTTATTTTTTTAACATAAAAGAGGACTTTTTTATTTTTTAAGTCATAATTCAAAATTATCCTACTTGGCATCAAATCACATCTACAGCTAACTCTTTTTGGAATTTTATACTACATTTTGCACAAAATTAAGTGAAGGCAGAACTGGTGCTCCTTTAAGTAAATGCTCATTCCATTTCTCTGTTCCTAGTCTACTTGGAGTTACTCTATGCTTAATGAAATCTAACGCTGAAATATTTCCTGTAAGAAATTAAATGTCCAGCAAAACTGTCAGTTTTCAGTACGAATTATTGGTCAACACTAGAGGAAACGTCTGCATGGATCTGTGTTCCCTGGAGTCTGTGCAGGTTTTATCTCAGCCCTGTAACCTCTCCAGCTGCCACAACCAGGTTTGCTTCTTCCAAATTTTGATCACATTATTGAGGTTGTCACACAAAAATCTCTTGCATCAAGCCAAGAGAAACATTCCATTTTTTTTATTGAGCATTACCTGTAGAGCTGACAGTCTCAGCCCTACCAGAGTAGAACATGAACTCAACACCTCCCCAAGCATCTCCCAGCTTTTCAGTCCCTTTAACCTTTCATGGCAGAGAGACTGGAACCTGAACCAAAATGCAAACCCTGAGCCAAGCCAGGATGCAGCAATTGTCACTTTTTGAGAGCAGTCTTTGGGAGTCTTCCCTAACATGGCACTCTTCAATCGCATGGAAAATGAGGGCTTTCCATTGCTGACCTCAGGGTATTGCACTGGTCCAGGCCAGGACACTGCAGGCATGTTGGCCAGCTGAGCCTTGGTGGGCTGCTCTTAGAAACACCCTATGGGACTCATTCCAACTATGGAAGAAACAGATTTATTTAAAAAAAAAATAACAGAAAAAAAATCTATGAAAGAATTCATGATCTACATTAGAACCTAAATTGATTTGCTTTGAAAGTTCTTAAGTGTCATCCCTTGTACCGCTCAAGGAGTTTGGGCCCAATTCTCAGCATCATAAAGGAACTCATCCCAAGTAGCTTTTCATCAGCTGGGAGGTCTCAAACCTGGAGCAGTGAAGAGTATGGGATATGCACACCCCTTTTAAAATTTGTACCCCTGGCATTCATGTGCTGCCTTTGTTTCTCTTAGAGCAAAATCCCAGAAGTTAAACAAGTTTCCTGATTCCTGAAATTTCTCTGCAGAGAGATCATATTTGTAAAACCTTCTAGTAATAACCTAGATCTTGTAGAGTTTTGTTTTAAATTTGCTGTTGTTTCCAATCCTTACTTACAGTCCTGTAAATATTCCTCCTTTCTGCTAGTCATTTAGCAACCATCATATTTATATTACTTAACGAAACAAACCGAGCCACTCACCCAGGCTGAGCTCAGACTGTCTCAGCCCAAGGCTCTGCAGCAGCACAACCTGGGGGTGCTCTCCCTTGGCACTTCCTGCTCCTATTGCTCCTCCAAAGACACAGAACTTGGTGACACCTGCACCAAAGCTGCCTCAGCAGCCCCTTTCCACACCCCAAACTCCAGTCAGGGCTTGGGGGGCAGCAGCAGCCCCAAGTCTGGCACTGGCTGGGGGTTCCCAAATGATCATTCTAATTTTCAAACATAAGTTTTGCTTTTAGCTATATGAATCCCCAAACCCTGGCAGATGTTTAATTATGCAGAGGCAGAAGTAGGAAACATTTCAACAGCTCAAAGGCACCTAGAAATGGCTCTGTCTTTACCTCATCACATTTGAGAGGGCACTGGACAAGTCCAAAAGCCCTGCTGGATAGAAGCCCAGTGACTCGAGCTGTGGACCTCTGGAATAGACTGACCAGTCTGAAAACATAACACAGAAATATTAACTATCTACGCTTAAAATAAAAAATATAAAAAGGATTTGATGCCAAAAACTTACCGCATATAATAAGTGAATTGAAACATCCTGTTCAGAGTTCTACAATGCACCATAATTTATTTCTCCTACCAAATAAAATACTCCTACCTCAAATCTGTTTGAGCCTATCCTGCTGTCCTTAATCCAAAGGAAAGACACCCTCCAACCCAACTTCTGGCCTAAACATTACAGAGAAATTAGGTTATACATGTTCCTGCCCATTGAAAATAGAGATTATCTTCTACTTAACGAGCTTTGAGCTAAAGTTTACCTTCCTGTGGAAAAGTCTTGTCAGCATTACCAAAACTTATTTCAGAGAACAGTCCTACATTATAAATCAAACACAGCTCATCGTTCTTAAAAAATTTAAGTTTAGAGACATACATCTACTTTCCAGCTGACAACAAGCCATGGACACCAGGAAGGGACATTGAGGGTTAAGTGAAGATCTTGAAGATGGCGGAGACAACAGCCTGATAACTACATTTGAAATGCTCAGGATTTTTAACCAGATATGTTTCTTAACAATGAATTTTAAGTTCCCTTTAATTGAGATGTCCTTTGCCTCAGTTGCTCTTTTGCTTTGTGAACCTTTGGAGCTCACATCCTCCAGCTCTTCTCCACTGCCACAGAAACAAACACGAAAATATCTGAAATGTGAGACAAGCTTAGAGGGCAGAGCACTGCAGCAGATGGTTACAAAGAGACAGGAAAGCTTACATGAAAAGGAATTTAGAAGCAGAGAAAAAAGGTTCACTGCTGCTTCCATTCAAGGGGAAATCAGCGTTCCTCCCTCTCTTGAACATGCTGAGATCAATGTTCAGGTTGTTGGGACTTACGGAAGCGCTCAAAGGTGGCCTCGCTCCCTCTGTCGTGGAACCAATTTACCCTGAATATCTCTCAGAGCTGCTTCCAAGCTTTGTCATTTCATAACTCAAGACACAATTTAAGGAGAGTCCCAAATTAATGTGAGCAAGAACTTTAAAGTCAGCTTTATGGTTTCCAAAAGAACTGGTTTGTGAAATGGAGGGGGGAGGCAGCGGGGCACACAAGCAGTGCCACTGATGGAGTTTATTGTGTCAGAATAATGCAGAATAGAGCTGTGATTAGATTGCTGCTGCCTACACAAGCATGATAGCACCTGAGAATTCTCTCCACGAAAGGCATTTTGTTTTCTTGTATATTTTATCACTTTCAGAGGTTTCAGACTGGTTTTCATCAGGAAGAAAGCCGCTCTCCCTAAGCTGCCTTTGAAATGCACACATGGGAATTTATTCCCATTTCAGACCTGTTGACCCAAACAAGCTTACCAACAGCAAGCCCCATGTCTCATGTGACCTAACCTCCCTCAATATGCTTTCAGCTGCTTCCCAAGTCCCTCATTGGCCTGGCTGATAACTCATCCACCTGCTGCCTCCCAAAGCAAGCATGGATTGAGTTCTGCTGGATTCTCCCCCTGAAGGAGCTTTAATGTAGGTCTTTCACCTCAAGCTGAGGATTTTCGCCAAACTTGGGGGAACTCTGTATCTCTGAAGGCTCTACATTACTTTCAGCTTCAGTGGAAACTGGCCCTGGTTTGGAAAGTAATTAGCAGGGGGCTGATGAAGATGCAGAAGCAGTCACACACGTCTGCTGGCTACAGGTGTGTCTGTGCTGAGCGTGAAACAACACCTCAAACACTCATTGCAGGTTTGGTCACTGCAATATAAGATAGTNAGGCAAGGACAAGCCCACTCTTCCCGGTGGAGGAAGCTCAGGAGATATTTGGATCTGAGGGCAAGAAATCATCAGTAAGAACAGGAGGAGGACAACAGAAGTTACACACATATGGATAGAAAAAATGGCTTTGTCCTACCTAAATTTAAGTCTGAAACTGTATTTGAGCTTTTATTTTTTATTTATTTCAACATTCTACTTATGAATGTAGTAATATAAAAAGCAATTCAGCCTTAATTATAGTGGTTTAGCTGAGTTGCTATAATTTTCCTGTCCCTTAATTCTCCCCATGTTTATAACTATCAAAGAGCTTAGGCTCTGGCAAATTTTTTATTCTTCATAATTGCCAAGCTTGAGCAGAGCAATAAGAGCTCCACACTTAGCATTTCCTCATGTAACCTAAAGTCACACTGTGCCAAATATAAGGCACTTGAAGTAAGTCCCTGGGGGTAGCAATGTATCTGCTTTAACTCATGGCACACGAGGTTTCTGATGTGGATTTTGGAATCACCCACACACCTATTCATCCCCAGCCCACCCTGAGCCGGGCACCCTCTTAATGCTGCTGCTGTGGCACAAGCAGCTCCTATTTTTATCCTCTTGTAACTCCTTTGTTCTGCAGTCACAACTTACTTTTTCTACACTTCAACTTTACTGGAGCAATTCACACTGGGAACCCCAGCCTAAGGAATTGCTGTGAGTCCCTGGGACACAGCTCCAGACCTGTGTGCCTGAATCTTGGCAGTGCCAGGGAGGGGGAGAGGATCTGATCCTTCACTCAGCAGCTTTCTCCTCCCAGAAAAAAGGTGATATTCCACTCTCAGAGTCTACTCAGGAAAACAAGCCACCCTTTCAGCAACAAAACATCCTAATTGTGGTAGCAGCAACCTGCAAATTTTACTTTAAACAAACAATTAAAAAAAGGCTTTTTTTTTTAAGTGGGAAAAACCTTAGGCAACGCACAAGAATGTGGGAGAGACTGAGGAAATTCTTTCAGATGTCACAAGCTCCCAAATTAAAGGAAAAAGTCCCTAGCAGCACTTGAAAGACAGCTATTTCCTCAAAATTCCCATTTCATCACATAAAATGTGGCCACTGGTGATGCAAATGAACATTCCCACAAAACCAACTCAAGGTTTTGTGAGCAGCCCAGCTCCCACAGAGCATTACAGAAGGCAGGTCCACGTGCATCCCTGTGGGATCATTGCAGCACTCCACAGAACCCACCATCCAAATGGCTGCATCCCACAGGAACAGCCCCTGACCATTTATTTCCCTCCTTTCCTGTCTAACTTTAATTTTCAAAGGTTTTGCCCAGGGCTCTTTGCTGGACTCTGTTGTTTTACACGATCAGAGCTGTCCTCCCTCAGAGGAGACTCCTCACTGTCTGCTCTGAGCCTGCCCAAGCTGCTTTTCCCTGCAAGATCCTCACCCCATGTCCCCCAAAACAAGCACTCAATAGACAGGCTGGCTAGGAAGCAAAGATTCCAGGGCCAGTATCCAAAGGCTTCCTCAGCAGGGCCCAAATTCCTGACAAACAGCTTGTCACAGCTTCAGTTTACAGAGTTCGTAATTGTTTGGGGAGGTGCATTACAGAGTAATCAAAATGATAACAATTCTAAAAAATTGCAGCGGGTTGTGCAGAAAGATTAAACAGCTTGGTCCTATTCTCACTGGGAAATGGGAGACTTAGCAAACATGGAATTAACATTTTTAATATTGTGAAGGGGAATTAATAAGATGATAAATATTGGGGGTGGGAATCAACAGCTAACCTGATCGACAGCAGGTATTCTGCTGCTATCTGGAGGCTGAGCAGAGAAGGAGGATTTTGTTTGTGAAGTCTCAGCAGGGAGCAGAGTTTGCCTGGGAGGTTCACGCCAGCAAGGCAGTGACATGTGGGGAACAAGGGGCACAACATGTGTGGCCAGGCAGAGTCCTCCCAGCTGGCCCCACACCAGGAGCTCCGTGAGCCACCTGAGGGGATTTTTTCCAGGTGACATGGTGCAGCAGGGGCAGAGGGCTGGGAATCCCACCTGCACCCATCTGGTCACTCACAAACACACACAAAAGGTGAGTGAACGCTTTCAGCAACCTCAAACCCAGCCACTCACCCAAAAGTTAATTGCCCCCAGAGAATAGCACATATGGGACAGGCTTTGTTTCTTTTCACTTCTAAGCAAAGTAATTTCCAGGTGGTGTTGTCATCGTGCTTAATTTAGATTTTGTAACATCCTGGAAACCCTGACATGACGTGAATGATGGCTCTTAAAACACTCCAAAGCTGCCTCCGAGTCCTTTCACTAAGTGTAAGAAATTGAGAAGAGGAAAAGGAAAACAGGCAGGGCATCATTTGCTTTCTTATGAACTATTTTATCATAAATTTACTTAAAAAAAAAAAAAAAAGGCTACAAAAATAGCCCTGCATCACAACTAAATATTTGCAGTTAACATATGCAGAGCTGGGTAACATATTCATGCCACCCCTAAACCACCAACATAACTTTCAGAAACTTGCATCAATTCCTGAACAAAATCAGCATCTTACCAGCACTGGGTCATGTAGGATTAATGCAATATTAATGCAATCTACAGCCAAGGCGGAATATACCAGGGAGCTTCACGTCACAAAGGTCAGGTGTTGCCAGCGAAGAGTTGCAGCCCTAGCACAGCTCCTGCTGGAATTTCCACCCAGCTTCTGAAGAAGCTTTTACCATTCTCTCTGAGCTCCTAAAGGTCCCCAGCCTCCACCACCTGCGTTAGTAAGGTGGAGGCAGCTCAGGAGACAGGAGCAGGGAAGACAAAGAGAAGCTACATGCGTATATATACAACCCAGGTCTGAAAACACTGCCTTCAGTGCAGCAAAGGAACAGGAATTTTCATTTCAGAGTGTATTAAACTACAGCTGATTATTGAGCATCTGTGGGGCTAAATCCTGTTGTCACAAACATTGTACTGCTCTGAGCAAAGCTGGGGGACAAGGAAGGCAGGAAGAGTGCTGTGCTCTCCTCAAGTCACCTACAAACATTCCATGCCTGCAAACCGACAAACCCAGCTCCTGGGCACTGGTATTTTATTAACCTTTTAAATTATCTAAATATTTGCAAAAATTGTTGTCATTTTGCCACATGCTTCCTTTTCCACTTGAGCTTCGTAATGCAGAAGTGACAACAAGTGGGAAGAAAGGTTAGAAAATCCAACCAATGCCAATCTGGAGTACAATTAACACAGTACTTCAGTTCCACAGGGCAGTTCTGGCTTAGTAAACATAATGATAGCTTTACTCTGAGATATAAATGAGAGGGCATTCATTTGCATTACTAACACACCTTGACAAAGGTTCCAAGATCAAAGACAAGCTGTCAGCATAATTGTAAAATAACACTTTCCCCCCATTTTAATTACTTGAAATAGCTTTTCTGTATTATTAATAACATCCTCCACCGTTAAAGCAAAACTTGATTAAAGGCACTGCTTTGTGCGCAAACACAGAGGAGGTCTGCATAACAAGGGAATGACTTGAGATGTGTTTGGAGCACACCCTCAGGCACAGGGTGGAATTGTGGGGATCTCCTGTGCACCAGGAGTTGGAGTGGATGGTCCTGGTGGGTCCCTT
>VYZR01099849.1:1280-23194 GCA_013400675.1 Oxylabes madagascariensis | reverse complement strand
TTTTTTTTTTTAACCTACATTCTTTTAGCAGGAGAGAAACAGTGGAAGGTGGATCACATTCTCGGTTCTTTCAGGACCTGTTTGACTACAACAACAAATAGTTTTGTAACATGAAAAGTACAAATATAAAATTTCAAATGTGCCAACTTTAAAAAAAGTCTGGATTTCTCCTTAATACCTGCAGTACCTTGCTTCTGTAATAAATATTTAAAACCATCTTTACATTAGAGAAAATGTTAAATAAGTTATTTACCAAAAGGTGTCTTTTTTTGTCCTTTTTTTTTTTTTTTTTTGGTCAAAGGCTGATTCCATTAAAAGAGCTGAACAAACATTTTTTACATCAATAAATATTAAGGCAGCACAAAGCAAACAACACTCACAAAACCAGTCTCTGTTAGCAGAACTTTCTCCTTCAGAGAATCCTTTTTTTGCTGGTGTAGGAAGGTGATTTTTGATTCTCAGCTGGTGGAACCTGGTTAGAAAAGCAGTAATTATAATTATTGTACAGTACTTCAATGCCCAAAATTTGTCCCTACCCCATCCTGCTGCACAAGGATGTGCAGAAAGGAGCTCCTGTGTTCGTCAGATCTTCAAATTAAAGTGATAAGACTTCTGTAAGCAGAAAGATTGTTTTATGTCATCACATTCTAGCTCAGGCAGGGCTGAGAACAGCACAGCAGCTGCAGAGGGAAATGCTGAGGCTGATGGGGATGAAGGAGAAGGGATGCATGGAAAAGGTTAGAGGAAAATTGAAATTGTACAGTTATTGAGAGTGGAGGGGTGTGAGGAGAAGGAGGGGATTTCAGAGTAAGAAATGTGCTGCATCCCTCTGGGAGTGAAGTCTGAACCTTGTGGGAGAAATCCAATCTGAGCAGTGATTCCTGAAACACTCCCAGTGATGGAACACCCTGCACCAGCACAGAGCTGCCTCCAAAAGCTTCCCCTGCTGGGTGTGTGGCTAAAAAGTAAAAGCACCACCAGTGAGTAACACAGGCCCCAGCTTTTAACAAGGGTGTCCGTGTGAGCTCGTGCAGGCAGGTTAGCAGGCTGTGATCTCCTGGAAATGAACTGCTGGAAGATGATGACAGACATGAATATTAATCTAGGGAAAGCATCAGGAAGGAGAGGGTTTAGGTGTTTATGTGGTCAGTCATAAAACTCTTAATTCAGCCATCAAACACAGCAGGCTATTTATCACACTAAACTGCTGTCACCCAGGCTTGATCAGGTAGCAAACCTAAAGCAAATCAGACTAATTCTGCAAAATATTCCTGACACAGCACCGTGTCATTTTGACTAGCAGAGACCAAGGAATTCAATACAAGCAAAAATTTTACTTACTTCCAGGTTTCCTCTAGCCTTCTTCAAGACATCATGTGTTAAAACCACTGGAAAGAAAGAGGAGATTAAAAAGAATACTGCAAGTCTTTCTTAATGACCAAATATGAAATAATGTCTGAGCAGGAGGATTCCCTCAGGACTGCAGGTCCAGGGCAGTGCCACCACTGGAATGGCACTTCCTGCTGCTGGCCTGTGCTCCACAATCTGCTTTTCAAACCTAAGCAGCCTGAAAGTGTTTTTGAAGCTTTTCTGCCACGTGAAAAGGGCAAAGCTCAGCACTGCACGTACAGATCTGCACAGCCCCTGCCACACTCATCCCTCCGTCCAAGTCACACAGGAAGATTTTCTGCTCCTTTTAAGGGGAGATGGTGCATGGTCTAACTCCAGTTTGATCCTGCTTGGGCTGGGGAGGGCAGTTAGGAGGGGGAGAAGAGCACAGATGGCAAAAGGAGTCAGTTCAAGGACAAAACAACCTCTCTGTGCCATGGGGAAATCAAAAACCAGTGGCCTGCTCTGAAGGGTTCCAGGTTTTCTCCATTTACCCAGCCCAGTGTGTCTCTGTGGGGCCAGCAGGAGACCAGGAATGGAGGAGGGGATGTTTCCAAACAGAAGTGGTATTTAGAAATGTCAGGTTAAATATGTGAGTCTCTAATCTGTGTCAGTCCTGTAACTGCTGAAATTCACCACTCACAAGCACCAATTTGATATTCTGGTCTCAAAAATAAACAATTTTGCCACAATAAAGATTTTTCATTGCAACAATAAGAAGCCAACAACTCCAAGGGTAGAGCTGTCACGAGATAATTACACCCCTGGCAGATTACTGCAATTTGGCACTGCATTGTTCCATGCTCAGAGGTTCAGATGAGGTGTATAAGCAATGAGCTCTCTCACCAGAGACAGCACACAGAAGACTCTGAGCCACAAGAATGTTCCAGTCTCTGCCTCTAAATATATTTAGGAATGTTCAGCTACATAACAGAGGGATCCTGAATATCCTCACTGGAGCAGGCAGGTAACAGGATGTGTGCAGAATGAAGGCAGCCAAGGTCACCTACTGCAGTGCTTCTCCTTTCTGGTTAGCAAAAGGAGAAGGGAAGAAATCTCAAAACCGAATGTCAGCAACCTGAGAAAATCCAGCAGCTTCGGGTGGTCCCTCAGTTTTGCTGTAGGCTTGGCCAGGAATTTGTGTACAGATGCAAATTAGAAACATTTCTGAAACTGCTCTTTTAAGACAAAGGCAACTCGACATCCATAACTCCCAAAATCAATGGAACTCGGGAGAAAATCACATCCAGGTCTTTTTGTGTGGCAGAGAGCTCGCTGCTCAGAAGAGCTCTGCTAGTAAACTCATTTCACCTGGCAAACTGGATTTTTCTAAATCAAAACTATTAAATTCAGCCAATGACACGAATTTGGAAGCAGTGCCACTGCTGGCACAGCTGCTGCTCTCCCAGCAGAGATTTGCATTACAGAGATTTCAGAAAATGCAGGTTTCAGTTTCTCAGCACCTCACTCAGAGGAGGTTGAATGCCCTGAAAAAGAAGTGAGCAAATTCAGGACAACAGGCACTGTTTGCTTCAAGGCAGTGTGGGAGGGTGGGGTGGCTCAGGGATAACATTTTGGCTACAAGGATAAAAACTCTGTCGATTTAGACCCAGCCTAGCTCTGAAATTACCCAGCGTGTCTGAGATGACACTGGAACTGGACAAACCAGACCAGTGAATCTACCTCAGGGACATTATTTGGAATAAACAGAATAGCTTTGATTTTTACATGACAACCCCAAACTGAGCTATTTGGCTCTACAACCTGAACAAAACATAATTTATGATTTAATGCAAGTAATTTGTGCACATATAATATAGCAATTTTGAAAGAAGTGACCGAACATCAGCCCATAAATGCTTGAAACAACAAAAATCTGCAGGCAGAAGATATATGGGCCTTAGATATAAAAATTACAGGCTATGGAGCAAAATAACATTTATCACTCTACATTGCATGTAACTGACTTGAGTAACATATAACATTATGGATATTTTTATAATTTTGTAGGGTGTGGAAAATGTTCCAGTCTAGATTAATTACTGATAACACAAGTGCCACTCCAGCAAGGACTAATGAGCCATTCAGTCCCACCACTTCAAAGAGAGGAAGAATGGATATTTTTCGATTTTTTTTTTCTTTTTTACAGACGAAAATTAACTCCTCCCACAATACCCATATTTGTGTAGCATGAAGGTAGAGGAGAGTTCCATTCAGATCTCTTCCGTTGAGTGATTAAAGTCTAAAGCAGCAGAGATGGATCTCTTCAAACAGACACCTGGCTCAACACAGCTACAATACTCCCTATGTCCCACTTGTTTTCATGTTTCCAGATAATTTTCTAGACATGGGCTACTAAGGGTAAAATATAATTCCACAGAATGCCCTAATTTTTCTTAAAAAATTTACTCATAGCAAGCTAGTGCTTCCCTTATTCTGAGCTTATTCTCCTGCACTTCTTAGTGTGGTGCAGAGCACTGGCAGAGCTCCTTGCAGGGCAGTACCTCAGAAAATGGAAAAGCCTAATTCCACATTTATTAAGACAATGTCAAAACCTTTGGCTGAAAACGTTTACAGCAAACAGTAACTTTGCCTCTGTCCAGAACTGTTGTAAAATAGAAACAAGAGTATCCAAAATGGAATTCCAAGTAGGAATTAGTGGCAGCTGCATTGTCAGTGGTTTGTGGAAAACCATGGACAGCTTCCCATGACATTCTCTAAGACTTTTGTACTTTGGGCAACTCCTACCCACTGGAATGAGGCTCCACCAGCTCAGCACAGCCGGAGCCTGTTTGTCACAGCTGGAGCACATGAGGGAACACCAATTCTAAAGGCAGCCACTGACTACAGAAATTAAATCAGAATCATTATTAAAGCACACACTCACACTGGTCAATGATGACTTTCTCCATGTTTTCCTTCAGCTGGTTGGTGGAGTGCAGGCGTTTCACAGTGCTGTGCAACTTCTTCTCTTGCTCAGACAGTTTCTTACGTAACCTAAATATTTCTGCTTTCATTCCTTCATCCTACATTGAGAGAAGAAAGTAAGATATTAAACTACTAGCTAGAAGTACTTTCTACATCGGGAATTGCTCAATACTTTTGTACAAGTATCCTCAAGCTTCCTTGGAGCACCAACTCCAAGGAGTGAAGGAGCACCCGAGTCGTGTCCTTCCTCCTTCACATCCCCCATGACAGGAGATTCTGTGAAACAACTACAATTCTGAGCTGGAATATAGTGCAAGTAGTTTTTCTGTTAGACTGAGGAAGGTCTATTAGACTGGTGCCCATTTTTGTTCTGAACTGGAACAGATAAGGAAGGCCAGTGCCAAGGGATCAATGTCTGCCAGGTTCAGAATTCCAGCTTCCTCCCTGTGTTCTGTTCATGGCTGGTGCTGCCTCTATCACAGGGCTAAAAGGCACTGGGACAGTTTCATTGCAAAATTATTTGGCAGTGTCATTATTAAGGTTCAGTTTTCACCACCAATCCCAACAAAGTTCTGGTCAGTGACTTGTAAAACAGGACTGAGAAGCCCTGGCACATCTGCCACTGTCACTGATTTGGGTCCTTGTGCAGATTCAAGCTTGGACCTTTTTTCCTTCTTGTGCCACTTGTTAAGTAATAAAACTTGTGGAATTTGCCCCCACTCTTTATCTCTGCAGAAGAATTGATTACTCACAACTCCTGTGGGGCTGCAAAGAAGGCACTGAATTCTCAAGAGTACTTTAGAATCCAAACTTCAAGAGAGAGATTCTTTCATATTCTGCATTTAAGACATGGGGAGCAATCTAACATCCTTGAGATCAGGGGATGTTGGATAAGAAACTCTAGCAAAGGTTCAATTAGGCTCTAATTAGGAGCATCCTGGGAATCCAGATCCCCACACACATTAAGATCAGCCTTGCAGAAGTGGCTGATCCAAACCAAGGTTCAGATCAGTGACAGGAAAGCAGGAGGTGCATCCCCCACACCCTGGGAGCCCAGGGTGGGTGAGAGACGTCCAGTCCCTGCGATCCAGGCCAGCACGGAGCTGTCTGCACGGATTACACACAGGAGGATAAAAATGGAAGTGCACACTCCTGCCAAGGCATCCCAAATCTGGAGCTGAAACATCGGAGAATGTATCAGACAGCAAACTTCACTCCCACTGCTTTGGTGATTTTATATATTTAAGGATGCTAAAAAATATCACCAAAAATGTTATGAAATTATACAGAAAATGTTTGTTTTCCCAAAGTTCAAGGTTTTGGGTTTTTTTTCAGAAATATCCTGCTTCCCTTAATAAACATATACAAAAACCTCAGTGAAATCACTTTAGATTTATTTTAAAGCCAGGGTTTGAAACAGTTTCAATGCTGAGTGGTGGTATTCTGACAGCAGAGATATTTCATTCCTCATTTAGTTTACTTTTATTTATTTGCATAGTGCAATCCTTTTTAGTTAAAGTGTTATAAAACTTGTCTTGGAGTTTTGTCACACTTTTACAAAAGCTTCTTCTTTTACAGCTTTGGCATGAAGAAGGTAAAAGAAAATGTAGCTGAGATTACATCGAAGTTGCTGATGTTTCTCCTCTTACCAATACTCACGTAATCAAATTGAACTTGGTTCAAATAACAGGGAGCCCGAACCTTTTCTTGTTGAGGGGAAGCATTTGCCACCTCCCTGGATTTCCTGAATCTCATGTAAGAGGATTAGATATTCCACCTTTATAACAAAGTATCCTGTAAATTAACACATGGCCATACAACATGAGCAGGACACACTCAGCCTTACACTAAATCCATGTGTCCAGAGACTGAGGTCATGATTCTCCAAAGATTTTCCCAAATGACACATCTGTAACTGGAGACATCCCCAAAGTCCAAAAAACCATCCCAAACCCCCCACCAAACCAACCAAGCCCAGATGAAGCCCAGCAGTACCTGAATGCCCTGAGCAGTACCATGAGCAGCTTTCAGGGGAAGAGAAACTCTCCAGAGAAGCTTCAGGGAACGTGCAGCCTCTTCTAAAATCTGCTGCACTGTGTGAGTGTTCGTGGAAAAGCCATGCAGGGATGCCTGTTCTGGCACCTGTATCACAGGATTAGAGACATTTTATATTTTATACTTAAACCATTATGAAAATGTAATCTTAATTAATGGGTTTAATCCAGCTGGTGTGATTTCATATTTAAGATAATGTACACAGCCATTGTGTGCCATAAAAACTAATTTGTTAGTTAACAAAGGCTGCTGAATTATGTATTATCTGAGAATTTCAGGGAGGGAGGGGATTTATCCTAATCAATAACCATGATTAACAATAGATTATATTTACTAGATTTGCTATGCCACATGCTAACAGTTGGCAACTCTCTTCTTTCTTCATTTGCATTTTGTGTCATGTTATTTGAAAGTCAATGATTACAGACATCAATTTAAGCACTATAGATGTTTCTTCCTTAGCAGACCCTTTAAACTGTTCCATTTAATGCTAAAATAACTATCAGGGTACACATAAAATGTTTTCCTCTGCTGACAGATGAGAAAACCAAATGGAAGAAATTGCATAAATGTGAAATAGGGGAGGGAAAGAATGTGAGGGGAGCAAATGAATTACCAAAGCAATGGTGCTACGGAAGGGGGAAGGGTAATGGAAGAAAAGCATTTACAGTTCCTGCCCCATGCAGGATACAAACTGAATATTTATTTAGCATTGTTATCAAACCAGAATCCTCCTGTCACATAAAATACCCCATTTGCTAAGTAGTCTGAAACTTCAGTGATGTAAAGCTTGATAGGAAACTGCAAATTGTGAAACTTACTGCTTTTATCTTTACACCAACAAAACAAGTTAAAAACTTAGAGAGATTACTTTTTCAGTCATTATCAGTATGTTAACTAGGTCATTGGGAAATATATGATACTTCAGAGAGTCGTAAGTGTCATTCAGGCATCATTTGACTGTGTGAGCACACATGTGATACCAGAAAAAGAATTTCAGAATTGTTGCAGACTGCACCTTCAACAGCTTCACTAATTATAACTGCAAAAGTAAGTAGCACGAATTTATCCCTGCAGTTAAGACCTTCTGTTTTCTGAAGAGCAGCAAGCACGGTTTTTACAGCATTTATATTATCATAAAATCATAGGGGTGAAAAGGACCTTCATTAGACACTTAGTTTCCTTTCCCTCTCCAAGGCAGGAAAGCATTGCATGGAATTTTTTAAACATTGGCATAATCTATCCTCACAATTGCCTGCAGTCAGTGTCTCTGAGCACCCTCCATGCCAGTGGTTCATTATTTTTACCACTGGCTGCTGTTTTCCATGCCTGATCCAGGCCCTTCCTGCTGGGGTTTAAGTTTCTTCGTTCCTTATTAGATGCCACAGACATGCACAGATTGTTCCTTCCCTTTAATTGGAGCTTGTAGGCAAATTTGTCTCTTCAAACCACCCCAAATATGCCATCATTAACTGTGTCCAACAATTAATATTACATAAGAGAAAATTAGCAGAAGTAAACACTAACTAGTTTTCCTATTCTAGACAAAAAGGACTGAGGTTATTCAAGACAAAATAAACATTTTATTGGTTAAGCATCCTTAAGACTGCAGCAAGAGCACCATGACCATAACACTGTTAGAGAATGAAGGAAGGATGAGTCCTTGAAGACAGCATTTGATCATTAATGAAATATTCAAATTTCTGGACTGCTTATGATATTGTTAAATGTTCAACTGATAACCAGGAAGTGGAAAAATATAAAAAAATCTTCCCTGAAATATGAATGTAATATGAAACAAGCCTCATCAGCACACATCAATCTTTAATGGACAGTTATAACCTGGTGTTACTAAAAGGCTGAATTCAACTAAGGGGAGAACTTCATCAGCTCTGTATCACATCTCTTTTAATTGTTTCATATTTTCTGGGTTTATCTCAAGCCTTCATTATATGAATATCTTAATTATTTTTATTCTTAGATTACTTTTACATACCCCTAGTTTAAACCCTCTCTAGAGTATTTTAGATTTTTACCTGGCGTTTTCTGCTGCTGCTTTTGTTCAGCCTTTTTATCATTTCCAGCGCAACAAACACCGATTTCCATAGCAAAACCAAACAGTTTTACCTCACCTGAAGCCAAAACTGAAAGTGGCATTTGTGGAATTGGAGACAGGAAAGAATTGCTCCCACACGCTGAGTTGTGCCGGAAAAGAAGGAACTTTATTTACATCTTTGACATTTTATAGAATTCCAAAGGTGACAGTGGATTGGAGGGTGAAGCTGCTACCCCTCCAACACACTGGTCAGACCAACAGTCCGTAAGCTCTCTCCTCCTCCAGGAAAATATGAAAACAAACCATTTGTTGATACTTAAAGTGTGGGAAACTCCTAGTACATGAAGAAAACAATCTTTATCAGAAGACTGAACCAGGCAACAGACATTGCTTAAAGCCCTATAATTAACTAACTCAGAATCACACTGAGTCCATCTAGATGATGACTCTGCCAAGCTTGAGGCGTCCTGAGTTATTCAATCAATTCCTCCCTTCTCACCCTTTTGTGCCTCTGGGTAAAACCCGCCCTCCTTCAGAGGATTTCGGCGCTCACCTTCACTCCAGGCTCCTGCAGCTTGGTGCCAGTGAGCTCCCTGAGAGCAGCCTCCATGTCAGCCAGCACCTGCTGCCCCTCTGAGATCTGCTTCCTCAGGGCATCGTAGTCCTCGATGAGGCCCAGGACGTGACGGCCGTTCCTGTCCGCCCACATGCGATGGCCGGGCACCAGGCGCGGGGTGCACGTCCTGCTGGAGCCCGAGCTGCTGCTGCACAGGGAGGCACCGTCCACGTCTCCCTCAGGGGCTGCCTGAGGGCCTGGGGCAGGAAAATCGGGTCAGTGTTTCAGCCTGACACAAGAAAAATTAATTTGCACTTGATTTGTCTTGGAACAGCCGGGCTGGGCGTACCTGGTTTCTGTGCTGAAATGCAGCGTCCGTTCTGCTGCTTCTGCAGCTCACAGATGTTTCTCCTGGCTGCAGGGCAGTTGCAGAGATTTTCTACATATAAAAGGGGAGAAGGAAATCTGTATTATTAGATGTTTACATGCATTTAAACCCACTCCCCCCAGCTCTTCAGTTCCTTTTATTGCTGATGCTACATTTGGACTCTGGAAGCAAGGAAAACCAGCTAATTTTTCTAGTATCATTCCATGAATCTTTTACTTTTATACCTGAGCATCCATCCAAATTCTAGGTATCTCCCAAAATCAAACCATAGTTAAAAAATCTAAAATACATCCCGAAGAACATATTTTATTAACAAATATAAGCTTCCCATTAAGTCCACAAGAAGTAGAACACTTTTCACAGCTGTACCAGACTAAAGATTGTCTCTATACTCCTCCTTCAGAACTTCCACATTCCCTGAGCACTTACGAGAAAAGCACATCTAAAAAACTCAGCTGCTGACATTCCAAGGAATCTTTCTGGTCCATGTGGTTTTATCTGGATGTAGGGAAAGCTGTTACTGCGCAGAGCACTTTAAGGAGGAAGGTTCTTGTGCCCTCTGTATCCCAGGTACATCAATACTGGAACAATAACCTAACCCTGAGTGTAAACATTACCCTTTCCTTCATTTGCTAAAACAGCATCACTTAACAGTGATTGAAATAAAGGTAAAATACTCCTCAAGGGCAAAGAGGGGACAACTGATTTATCCAGAGCCCATTTAGTGCATTATTGATCATTCTTGAGTAATACACACTCACCCTTAGCAAACACTACAGAGCTCAGCAGTGAAAAAAGAACCCCCCAGGTAAGCAAAATTGATGACAATTTATTGCAGGCATCCTCCCACCCCAGAAACTCTGCAAATGCTTTGCTTGGATGCAGAGGAAGCACCAGCTGGAGGCTCTAGGACAGTGCAGTGTGCACTTCACACCCCAGCAGAGGGATTTGAGGAGAGCTGATGTTGGTTAAGGCTGTAAGAGCATCTTTGAAGAACGAGACCCAGGTCCTGCAGTACCCCAAAAGCACAGAGAGCACAGTACCATCCACTTCTGCACGGGGCTGCGAGCCTGCCTTCACCAGGCAGTTGATATTGACAGCTGACACTGCTCCCCCTTCCTCTCTCTTCCCTTTGGAAAGCTGCTCTTCTAATTTTTCATGCAAAGACTTGTTGGTGTCGATGCTCCTCTCCAGCTGCACTCGCAGGCTCTGGATTTCAGTCAGCAGCTCATGTAAATCCAGTGGATTGTTCTGATCTTTCCGGAATTCTTCTGAGCCATCACATCTGGGATCTGAGACAATTTCAAAAGAAACACTCAAACATCTCTAACAATTAAAATAATATTACCCACTAGAACACTCAGCAAGTAAGTTATAGCCAGTGTTATCCTCAATACTAAGAATTAACTACAAACAGCATTAAGATAATGGTTTGACAAAAAAAGCATGTCTTAATTGCTTCTACCCTTGAAAGATTTAAAGAGCTGAAAGTTGTTTTTCACTTGTCCATAAAAGCTACTATGTCTCATGCCAACAGCTAAAAAATTAGATAAAAGGAGAATGAAGAGGATTTACAAAATGTGAAGTGCATTAATGCACAGTCTGGGGAAAGGAAAAGGAACGGGGAACAGCAGAGTGCGGAGGAGGGATGGAGTAGAACTGGGAGTTTAATTTTATACACCGAAGGAAAAAGAAAACAGTGATCACCTGGCAACCAGAGGAACAAATCTGAACCTGAGAAAAGCAAGGGCTGTGTTTGCCTTCTCACAGAAAGAGAACAGTACACAAACAACTCCATGCAATCCCTCCTGCTGAAATCCCACTGCTCAGGGTGCTCTCCAGACAGTGGAAGGGGCTCAGCTGCCTGAGGAGGGTGCTGCCCCTCTCTGCTGACATCAGGAGTTCTGCAAGGAGAATCCCTTCCACCCCTGAGCCAACTCCGCCTTAGAGCCTCGTTCCAACAGGGCTCTTCTGCTGCAGCCAGGCAGGAAAACCAGAGGCAGCAGGGCACAACACTTGGAGCAGCAGGGAGAAAAAAATCAACTTTCTAAGAACTTCCAGTGGGAAATTTGCTGGATGTGGTAAGGGCTCTCAGCAATGAACAGCATCCCACTCTACCTCAGCACACCAACAGCTACGTGGTGGCACAGTTTCCTTCCAAGGGGGAGGAAGAACTCAGGTGAGCTCCAGTCCAGCAAAGTGAACACAAAATTATTAAACATCTAATTCAGAAAGCAGTGCCAGCCCTTCTCCCAGCCCCAGGGAGAAACCTCTCCCCCCACCTTCAGCCAAGAGAAAGCACAAGCTCCCTGGGTGAGCAGGGCCTGCGAGGATGCAGCAGCAGGCTTTTAGATGACAAGTAAATATCTAAGATCCCCAGGAAACTCATCCTGAGTCAATAAGTCTTCAATTCTGGTTTTTAGCTTAGCTAAAAAAGATAAAGGAAACTTGGGGGTGTCTAGTGAACATCTGACACACCTCAGGCTTGCAGCCACCCCAAGGAGAAAGCAGCTTGTCAGTTCTCTGTGCAGAGCAGACACAAGCAGAAGCAAAGAACAGGTGACCCAGCCCTCCTGGCCTTCGACAAGAGCACCTTCAGAGGGAAGAGGTGCAAGGGCAAAGGGTACAGAGACAAGAGTGCATTTATACCTGTCCCCTTCCTTCTTGCTTCTTCCAGCTTCTCATAAACCTTGATCTCAGTCCGCAGCGACTGCAGCAACTTCTCATTCTCAGAGAGCTGGTGCTGCTTTACATTAATTTCTGTTTGCAACCTGTTAAGTCCCAATAAACAGCCGAGTTAAATTCTGATTTCTTTTTTTTTTCAAAATCTAAAATCCATTCCTCTTTCCCTCCATAAATTCTTCCCTTGCCTTTTGAATATATCCATGCTCCTCATTAATGTTAATGGCTGTGGCTAAACACATGCCTGTCACAGTGACAGCTTTTCTCTAAATGACTCTTTAAATGGGGACAGAATCAATACCTGTTCAGCTCATTGCGACTGCTGTAAATTTGACATGTCAGGTATCTGATCTCATCTTCCTTTTGGCAAATTTGTTTTTGCAACTTTTCGTTTTCTTTCTTGATGCACTCATGATCCTCGTGAAGATGCTCAAGGATTGCATTCTTCTTAGAAAGAGATTCTCTTAACTTTTCATTTTCCTTTTGTTTATCTGAAACAAGAAGAACCACAAGGTATCTGCAATGCCCACAACGCACTAAGGTTATGATTTTTAACTAAATCAGCTTTTTCAGAGACTATCTGAAATAAAACAGCTGCTACTCCATTATTGCTAATCCCAGCTTGAATGCTTATGGTTTAGCATGGAATTTCAGGGGTGCAAAGAATGGTTAAGTCAATTTAATGAGTGGACTGTGAATATTTTATTGTTTTCTCATCTGGGATGAGTTGCAGGTTACTCCTGTAAAGAACAGTTTACATTTTTACCTCTAGATCCTTTTGCTAGCATTGTATTCAGAACTTGATTTTGCTTCCTCAGGAAATGTATTTCAGAAGTCAGGGAATTATGCTGCTCTGAGCCATGGATAAAAATGTTTGCAGAACCTATAAATATATACATAAAAGATGATTTATGAGTCATCTCTAGGTCATTAAAGATTAAACTTTCCAGACAAGAACAATTTCAAAAATTGCAGAAAAACATGCTATAAAAGCTATTTCTCCCCTGTATATTTATTTTGAAGGTTATCACTACAGGCTAAAAGGCAGCTCAGGTTAATGCCAAGTAATCCAAAGTGCCTCTCATTGCTGGGCAACCATTACTAAAATTGCAGAATTATCCCTGGCAGTCTTCACCTATCAGCTAAAATCCCAACAGGACAAAATGCAGGAGTATTTTGTGACATTGCTGTGATTTGAAAAGAAAATTGTAGGAAGGTTTACCATGTATTTTAGTCTTGCTCTGCTCATACTTCATTGTATTTAGTGAGAGAACAATGGGATTCTATCAGCTAATCCGCAGGGGTTAATGCAGAGAGGCTTGGGAACAGTCTGGTGAAAGATCTGTTACCACACAGGCAAGAGCATAAGGCAGGAGTCACTGGTCACTGTCTTGGCCTCAGATTACAAACTCAGAGCCCATTTCTGATCACTGGGATGAAGATTTATCCCTCTTTAATCCGTGTTTCTAAAATTTAGGTAACTGAGCCCGTCTTCATCAGCCATCAGCAGCCATGGGGAGGAAGAGCCCCCTCCAGAGCTCAGCTCACCCTGTGTCTCCTCTGCTCACATCTCTGAGGATGAGATCCCCTGTCCTCCATGAGCTGGGCTTCCCTCCAGTGCCTCCAGGAGAAGCTCTGGGTAACTGGCACGAATTAAATGTCTGGCTTTGACAAACATAAGGGTGATGAATCCTGCTCCGAGGATCTCACTGCAGCAGCCAAGTGAATCTAAGTGTTAAATCCTGTATGCAGCCAGTTAAATCCCAGCCCAGGCAATCCCCAATGCACTGTACTGGTGCTAGTCACCCCCCAGTGATGTACACTGGTGAGCACAGCCTGCAAAGTGCCACATCCCACTCTCAAGGTGCAGCCTCTGAAATGCAAGTCAAGTCATTGTTATTGCCCTTTGTAACCTTCTCATAGTCAGTAAAACACTTCAGGACCCACTGGAATTAAAGGCATTTTTCAGCTGATTGGTTATTCCAGTATCTCCCACACTTTAAAGCCTGAGATAAGTACATGAATGTCAACTATTTGGTTAATAGAGAAATAACCAGCTGGCAAAAAAAAATTAGCTGAATGTATGAGGAGGATGCCTTTCAGCTCTGGCAGTTCAATTCAATTTGATGTGCTGCACTTCCTCTGAGTAATCTCATTTTATTGTAATCCCAATTGAAGCTTTTACCCACTACCTAACTGGGATGTAGTGTGCCATGATATGAACCTCTTGTCACTGCTGAAAGACTCAAAGGCTCTGGAAGCCTGGCACTAATGGCATTTTACTATCTATATGTTAAAGAGTTGAGGCAGCTATGTGAACTCAAAAGGCTTTCTCCTTTCAGACTGTAACAAAGCAATCCAAGTTGAAGTGGCAAGGCTTGATGGTCTCATCTTGATTCTAATTTAATTTATTGCCCATCACCCAGCTTTATCCTATTTGAAAAGTTATGCTATCGCAATTCTAGTGAAAGGCTTTAGAATATTACTATTGGTTATCTGACATAATAAGGGATAATGTAGAGCCAGTGGTAATAGGGCCACAATCCCACTATTTGACCCACTATTGAGACTGCTACTTCTGTGCAGAGCCCTGCTGACATCAATTACTCTCTCCACAGAGGCAAAGGTCCATCTAACCAGAGGAAAGTGGAGCATCAGGGCCCACAATTGCCATACACTTGAGTTTTCATTCTGGTTTGTGCTGAAAAAGTGAGCGCCAAGGAAGCGTACCTTGAAGGTTTCAAAGGAAACACCGACTGAAAGAAAGGCACTATTGAAAATCACAGCAATGAAGAAGGAAATATTCACTCCCAGGGAAAGCAAAATAAAGCCAATCAAAAGCTGAAGAGAAGTCTGAGTAGAAACATCAGCTACTTGTGGGTTAAAAAAAGCAAACAATCCCCCTTTTAACGTTAACTGCTGTTAAGAACATTTGAAACCCAGGACACCCAAAATTAAACCTTTGATTTTATTTTGAAGCCTAACATTTGAAATGATTGAAGCAATTATTTTAGTTCTACTTGCACGGCAAGCCTCAGCTCTACAGGAATGATGTAGTCATTACCAGCATTTGACTCATTTATAGGATACTGGAAGCCCAGAGGCATTTAAATACTTAAAGAATCTAAATATTAAAAATAACATGGGAAGAACAGTGGGCAGATGTGTGTATATACATCCATACAATATTTATCAGACAAGAATAAATCTATGCAATAACTTCTGTTGAACAAACAATTCAATATCATGAATTTAGCAAGTTGCCATAAACAATTAAGTATGTTACAACTTGGCCTCGTGTTTTAAAGGGAAACAAACTAAGGAAATTCAGTTAAAAGCAGAAATGTTGAATGCAAGGCACAGAATGGTTTGGGTTGGAAGGCACCTTAAGGTTCAATTAGTTCCAATCCCCTGCCATGGTAGGAACTAATTGGACACCTTCCACCATCCCAGGGTGCTCCAAGCCCTGTCCAACCTGGCCTTGGGCACTGCCAGGGATCCAGGGGCAGCCACAGCTGCTCTGGGCACCCTGTGCCAGGGCCTTACACCCTCACAAGGAGGAATTCCTTCCTGATATCCAATCTTAACCCGCCCTCCTTCAGCTTAAAGCCATTCCCACATGCCCTTGGGAATCNATGTCAACTATTTGGTTAATAGAGAAATAACCAGCTGGCAAAAAAAAATTAGCTGAATGTATGAGGAGGATGCCTTTCAGCTCTGGCAGTTCAATTCAATTTGATGTGCTGCACTTCCTCTGAGTAATCTCATTTTATTGTAATCCCAATTGAAGCTTTTACCCACTACCTAACTGGGATGTAGTGTGCCATGATATGAACCTCTTGTCACTGCTGAAAGACTCAAAGGCTCTGGAAGCCTGGCACTAATGGCATTTTACTATCTATATGTTAAAGAGTTGAGGCAGCTATGTGAACTCAAAAGGCTTTCTCCTTTCAGACTGTAACAAAGCAATCCAAGTTGAAGTGGCAAGGCTTGATGGTCTCATCTTGATTCTAATTTAATTTATTGCCCATCACCCAGCTTTATCCTATTTGAAAAGTTATGCTATCGCAATTCTAGTGAAAGGCTTTAGAATATTACTATTGGTTATCTGACATAATAAGGGATAATGTAGAGCCAGTGGTAATAGGGCCACAATCCCACTATTTGACCCACTATTGAGACTGCTACTTCTGTGCAGAGCCCTGCTGACATCAATTACTCTCTCCACAGAGGCAAAGGTCCATCTAACCAGAGGAAAGTGGAGCATCAGGGCCCACAATTGCCATACACTTGAGTTTTCATTCTGGTTTGTGCTGAAAAAGTGAGCGCCAAGGAAGCGTACCTTGAAGGTTTCAAAGGAAACACCGACTGAAAGAAAGGCACTATTGAAAATCACAGCAATGAAGAAGGAAATATTCACTCCCAGGGAAAGCAAAATAAAGCCAATCAAAAGCTGAAGAGAAGTCTGAGTAGAAACATCAGCTACTTGTGGGTTAAAAAAAGCAAACAATCCCCCTTTTAACGTTAACTGCTGTTAAGAACATTTGAAACCCAGGACACCCAAAATTAAACCTTTGATTTTATTTTGAAGCCTAACATTTGAAATGATTGAAGCAATTATTTTAGTTCTACTTGCACGGCAAGCCTCAGCTCTACAGGAATGATGTAGTCATTACCAGCATTTGACTCATTTATAGGATACTGGAAGCCCAGAGGCATTTAAATACTTAAAGAATCTAAATATTAAAAATAACATGGGAAGAACAGTGGGCAGATGTGTGTATATACATCCATACAATATTTATCAGACAAGAATAAATCTATGCAATAACTTCTGTTGAACAAACAATTCAATATCATGAATTTAGCAAGTTGCCATAAACAATTAAGTATGTTACAACTTGGCCTCGTGTTTTAAAGGGAAACAAACTAAGGAAATTCAGTTAAAAGCAGAAATGTTGAATGCAAGGCACAGAATGGTTTGGGCTGGAAGGCACCTTAAGGTTCAATTAGTTCCAATCCCCTGCCATGGTAGGAACTAATTGGACACCTTCCACCATCCCAGGGTGCTCCAAGCCCTGTCCAACCTGGCCTTGGGCACTGCCAGGGATCCAGGGGCAGCCACAGCTGCTCTGGGCACCCTGTGCCAGGGCCTTACACCCTCACAAGGAGGAATTCCTTCCTGATATCCAATCTTAACCCGCCCTCCTTCAGCTTAAAGCCATTCCCACATGCCCTTGGGAATCCTCTCGGCTTCACTTAATAATTTCTTTTTACACTGAAAGTCAAAGAAAGCTCATCAATCAGGAAAAAAGAGCATCACCAGCAAGAGAACATGTGCATATCTGATAGCATGAAAGAGATCTTTGATACAGAGAGAAACAGGAACTGAAAGAACATGGTGACAAAAAGAACCTGTTCTAACAGGTAGTTGCTTTTTCCCTTTAGTTTTCCAAATTTCTCCTGCACGCAGTGGTAGATGTGCTAAGGCAACAAGAAGACAGATGGAAGGCATAAGACAGTTTATAAAGAAAATATACTTTCACTGCATTAATGGATGCCCTTGCCAGAATCTTTATGAAGCTGTAAAAGAGTTGGAAGTGTTTCAGTGTGGTTATTTCATGAGCACAGAATGCCTTTCCAGCAGTGTAAATACTTCACGAATGAAATGGATGCTTTTTATCCACCTTTCCATCACTGTAAATTATCCCTGAAAGCAAACTGCCATGTGCAGGTTGCCTCCATTTAAACAACAACAGAAATGGATCATGGGGATGATGTAAAACATAATGAATCTAATGTCAATACCAGTGGAACTGAGGAAAAGGAAAGTATGTCTGTATTTATTACCTGCTTCCAGTCTGAGTAATATTGCATATTAATCAATTTTCCTATGGGGGAAACGGTGAGAAGGAGAATGAAGCAAAGTGTAGAAAAATACAGAGATGGGGTGCTTCAAAAGGTGCTCCAAAAGCATCTTCAGTGAAAGCTGGCTACTTGTTTTAAAGTTTTAAATCCACCTCAGAGCCTGGCTTTCAGAGATGCTGAACACCAGCAACAGAGAACAGTGGCTCCAAACCTTTCCAGTGGCATTTGATCCCTCAGGGTCTCAGCAGGAAAGATGGATTCAGTTTCTCATTAAATGAGTTCTTACCTTGATCTAGCTCCTTGTCTGTTACTTGTCTCTCAAGCTGCTTCCTCAGTCTCTCATTAGTTTTTATGGAGTATTCTAAACGTTGTCTCAAGATTCTAATTTCCTGCAGATGCTCCATTAATAACTCTAAATAAAGCAAGAGACCACTTCTTATTTAGAGCAGATGATTGTATTCTTTTACATTCTTTACAGCATGTGCTCTTGTCAAATCTAATGGGTGTTAATCCTAAAAGACGACACAGAGCTGTTAAAAATGGCAGATATTGAATATCTGAATTCACACCACTTTTCCTATACAGTGCTCAAACCATGCATTCAGTGACAACTCCTACTCTACATTCTAACTTGAACAATGGTCCAGAGTTTTAAGGCTCTTCAGATTTCTTCTTCCTACAAAAGTGGAATAGATAATAATTTTATCTACATAAACATTCCCTGTACTGAGGAAAGAATCCAAAGGTCTGCCCTGCAGCTCCACATTCCAGCTCGACACACCACCAGCACACATTTTTCCTTACAACAATAGGAAGCTCCCAGAGTAGCTCAGAGAGAAATTTGACTTTGACTTATACAATGCACTCCACAATAAAGAAATCTGTTGTATCAAGTTTCATTACTGTACCTTTTCCTTCTTGCTTTGCCATTCTACAATTTTTCTTCCATTGGCTGCAAGTTTCATCCTGACTCTGGAGCCGATCTGTTGTACCTGTCACTGTGTGATGTGTCAGTTTATCCCTGTCACACACTTCTGGTTTACTCTGCAATATTTCTCCCTGAACAGGATGTGCCAGCTCAGCTATTAAATTTTCATTGCTGCCGATAAAGTACTGCAAGCATCACTTGTGTTTAGTGGAACTATCCAGGTCAAACATGACACCACTTATTAATTATGCAGCACCGAACAATTCTCAAGGAAACACAACACTGGCTTCTATAAAATTGGGAAATCTTTCCTTTTCCACATAATAATCCCTTGACAATTGTCTATTTTCACCTTATAACTTGTCTATTTAAAGAGTGTCTGGAGCCATGTAAAAGCTGGGAGCCTAAAACACCAAGGACACAAACTAACACACTCAAACAGGGTAGTTCAGACGGTTGCCATCTCTGTGTGCCTCATCACTGAAATTGCAATGATTATGCGAGGAACTGGAAGGCTGAGGCAGACAAACATTCTTCATTATTTCTTAATTAGTTCCCTTGTGTGTTATTTATCAGCTTTTCCCAATATCCAGCAAATCTTCCGTGGAAAAACATTACCTGGAGGAAACTTGCTTGGCAGAAGTGGCAGTGTGCTGTGCTGGCCTTCCAGGTCACGCCTGTGCTCAGGTGAGCCAAGAGGAGACTTCTCTGACACATCAAAGTCAGACGGGCTGTGAAGAGCAGATGGCACAGGAGACTCATCCTGCAGACTCTGGTACATGGTGGCATTCTTCTCAAGCTTCCTTTTGTGCCAAACAAAACGGTTTAAAATATAAAAGTTATTCTAAGATTTTGGAAAGTGTGAACAGAGGGTGCCAAATTTACACCGAATTACAAGTAAATTTGTGACAGGGTATGAATAAGCACTGCACATCAGAGGTTGTACCAACACTGAAATTCAGAGCTCACTAAAGTCAGCAGGAATAAGCACTGGCCCTCCAGCCTACTCTGTATTTTCCAGCACCAGGCAGTCACCTTTGTGTTCAGGGGACCTCAGGCTGCCTTGAACAGGCAGCTGAGGATTTCTGTAGCACCGAAGAATCCCAAGCTGGCAGAAAACCAACAAACACAGCACAACAACACCTGCTCTCTTCACCTTCAGCATCAAGGTGCTCTGAACTTCAGCAAGGCTGCACTTGAGTGACCCCGAGCCAGCACCAAGGGCACAGGGACACAGGGAGGGGCAGTCCCCCCTGGTACCTGCACCAGGGTAATGGCTCAGCATGCACCACGGTGCACTATGGATATGGATCTTTGTGTTCACAAAAAGAACAATCCTGGTGGCACAATGCTTCTCTTACAGTATCTCACCTGCTTGGTGAGAAGTGGGGAAAAAAGCCTTAATCTGTTTTCAATGGGTGTTTTATTTACAAAATAGATATTAATAAGCAAAGCCCTGCCAAGCAGCTGAACATGCTACAAAACATGGAGTATCCTTATCAACTTATGAAGCATATTTTTGCTAAACGTTCTTACCTTTGAGCTAGTTCATAAAGTATAGTGACTTCTGTACCTATTGATTCTCCTGCAAAGCAGAAACAGCTGATTAAAAACACATACTGAGAATTACAATTTTTTCTCTTCTATCTTACTCTATTTAAATACAGAATGGTAAATTAATGAGAAATTAGAGGAGAGAGCAGATACTAACACACTTTGTATTAGTGTCAAATGCTGTACATGAGCAAAACTACTTATAACCCAGCAACAAAGCAATAACTTGCTCTGGAACTCACAAAAAAAAAATTATCAGGGACCACAGGTGCCAGATTTTACAGCCTTGGTGTTTTAATTAGCATGCCAATATGAAATAATTGTGCTATATGGCAAAAGGACTATGGACACATGTAGTTACTTCTTCAATAACATATAAAACCAATTCCATTGCACCTGGATTTTTTGTGCTTGTTTTAGAGTCAGCCTAACAAGTCATCCTTAATGAAGGAGCACACACAGGATTTTGCCTGCAACATTCTCTGTGGAATTGTGTGTGAGCACAGGCACAATTCAGTGCAAGAGATCTGGACTCAGACACTAATTTGAATAAAGAAATAAGAGCTTGGTGGTGTCACCTTGGCTCCCCGTATTTTAAAATTTTTGTGCAATTAAGCAAAAGTGGCAGGGAAGAGTCGCACAGCTGAAATTTCAGGAGAATGAACTGAAGGTCAGGATGGAAATGTAGAGACAGACAGCTGTTCGTGCTTCTTCTTTACAGTCAATTCTTAGTACACTGGATGTTCTTTACAACCCTACAAACATCATTTTACTTTAATGTGTGATTCAATGCAGCACCATTGTGTTAGATATATTGAATTGTCTCGGTTGTCAGTGACTTTTCATAGTATATAGGATACCATCTGTTGGTTTAAAGGCATTTAATGTTTATTCACTACAGCCTTCTCATTTGCAATGCAAGGAATCTCTGTAGCCACCGAAATCGTTGAATACACTCAATCTTTTATTACCCTGCTATGACACAAGGCTGTGATACCTTTTTCTCATACACAGCTGCTTTATATGAGCAATCAAAACTGCAACATCCTGCCACGATCTGTAATGAAAGGCAGCACACAGCTCATGCCATGGCTGGGCCCCAAGTGGGGCTGAACAAAGGCAGCTCCCAGAGACAATTCCAGCAGGATGTGAGGGTCAGGCCCCCATCTCAGGAGCCTCAAGTGTTTTGCTGGAGATGGCACTCCTGCAGCTGACATCTCGGAAGGATTGCTGGTTGTTTGGGTCAGCAAGAGCAGCACTTGTAACGCCAGGAAAAGGTCTTGCTTGCTGCTCCTCACAACAGCAGCCTTTTTCCATCACTTTCCTGCTCACTTCCTTCAAATTACAGACTGAAGGCAATATGCAGGTTATATGCATCCCTTTTCCATCACTTTCCTGCTCACTTTCTTCAAACTACAGACCAAAGGCAATATGCAGGTTATACTCTTCCTTCAAGTGCCAAATGTCAGTTGTGACACTCATTTTCCAAAACATGGTTGTATTTTAGCTC
>VYZR01099843.1:85930-99463 GCA_013400675.1 Oxylabes madagascariensis | reverse complement strand
GGGTGGAACAAGGTGGGTTTTAATGTTCCTTCCAACCTAAGGCGTTCTATGATTCTGTGTTATGAATGGAAATGTTCTCAGCTGTATGATGTATCTCAGTTTACAGACATTAATATCTTTGGTGTGCTTGGTGACCTCATCTGGAACACAATTAGCACTTATGGGCTCTTCAGTGCAGGACAGATGATTAAAAGCAGAAAGGAAATCCAACTGGATGAACGAAAGTGGCTAATAATAGAAAGTTTTATTTAAATGGAAATCAGAAGAAACGAACAGATAAATTAATTTTCAGCAATAAAGGAGAGGCAATAACCATGCTTGCAGCTGCAAGAATTGGCAAGGTATCAAGTCCCTGAGAACAAAAGGAATAATTTAATATTATACATTCCTAATGTTACTACGAGGAGGAGATTGTTGTCTGCATTGTCACGTGCAGCCTGCAGATTTATTCTTTAGTGGGCTGGGTTGCTGGTGACAGAGACCAAGGTTCAAAGGAAGCACATGGAGGTGTCTCTGACTGAGATGTGGGTCAGCCACTGCCATGCAGGTACAGTGTTCTGGGGCAGGAGGGGGAAATCTTCAATAGTTTTTGAAAAAAAAATCACTTCAATCAGTGATTTTAGTTACTAAAATCGGTTGTTGCCAATATTAGTACTGTTAATTGGTATACTGAGAGTGCGGTGTGCTTTGAAGCAACTATAAATCTGTATATTCAGACATTTTTGCTGATGTCCAGGGGAATCAGCTGTTCCAGGGCTGCAGTGACTGGGGCAGGAGACATGTCCCAGCCCTTGAATGCAGCCCCTGCCTGCTCAGACTGGGGGTTGAGGTAGATCATGGGCTGAACATCATGTCCAGAGGGACTAGACACGGTCACACAGCAAGGCTTGCACTGGGCTGCATGAGCACAAGAGCAGGAGTGCTTGTTTTTCCGCAATCCCTGCTGCTTGCAGGACTGAGGACTCAGGCTGTTCTCTGAGGGTGGTTTTCCATATTTGCTGGCCCACGTGCCATCAGGTAACATCTGCAAAGCAAGAAGCTGTGTGTTATGTCAGGGTCACTGGGTGTGCGTTTCTCCAGCAGAAGCCCAAAGCTTTCAAGTAGGATGAATCAGATAGACAAAAATAAGCTAATTTTAACAGCTGTTTGCTCCAAGCCATTGCCTCCATCAAGGCAGCATTGTGAAAAATAAATCTCATATGGAGTGTAAACTGTAAAACAGTGTAAGTGTTTTTACTGTCTCCTAGGAGGTTCTGTTTGCTCAGTGCCACTCAAGCTGACGTGGGGATGTTCTGGTTAGCAGAGCTGCAGGGCATGTCCTTAGCTTGCTGTCAGATGCTTTTCCTTGGTCTGTAGCTGTGCTCAGGCAGAACCTCATCTTGCAGAGGAGAATTCTGTGATTTCCTTCAAGGCTTTTGGTCCAGGAAACCTCCCTTCAAACCGAAATCCTGTGGCACACAAGCTGCAGACATCAGGTGATGTCCAGCCAAGCTGTAGCTGCGTCATCGCCTTCAGCAGAGGAGTGGGAGCATCTTCCTCAGGATGCATCTGCCTCCTCTGCATCCAAGCAGCATTAAGTAGCATAGCTTCTAGAAACCCTGAAGGCAGGAGGAGCTGGAGTATTTCCCATCTGTGTGCAACCAACAAGAATAATCGGGTGTTTTCTCTTTGGTCAGTGAATGTTATTGACATGGTCTTCCATCTTCTTTGGAAGAGAAACTCCAGCTGTGTGTATCAGAGGCTGTTACGAATCTGCAGATGTGTGGTCTGTGCTGGTTTTATAATGAGTTTCAAGGTGCACTCACTGTTTTAAGGCTGGATGGTTTGCTAGCTGATTCCTGAAGCCTCTGGCCATGAGTTGTCAGTGGAAGCTGGAGATCATTTACAATAGGTGAGGGAGAGTTAAATGGAGAATGTACAGGGGGACATCACCTGAGGAACAGAGCTCTGTCTTACTTGGAAGAGCAGGAAAGCTGTCTGATTCTAAGGTATTTCTGAGCATGAGTTTCTTTCTTAAAAAGTCTCTAGTGCCTTGTTAGGATAGTGCAGGACTTGGAAAACGCTGATGTTTGGATTGCATGTGCTGGATGGACACGTCAATGAGCACGTGCTGCAGATGAGAAGATGGGCAGCCTGTATTGCTGTTGTGCACCAAACAATGACACAGACTCTTGATCAGAAGGCTAGGAAAATATGACTCCTTTATTTTTGAGATGTCCTTCTCTTTTATACTATTTTACACAGACTAATTTGATTGGTGAAACAAAGGTAAATCTCTTCAATTACATTGGTTAAAACAGATGTCCATCAAGAAACTTCTCTTGTGAGAAAGAGTGGATAACATAGATACAATTACAAAAACATTTCTCTTGTTTACAGAAAATCATTTGGGAAAAGAATTTCTAGAAACCAAAACATTAAATCAGGGCTACAAACCTGTGCACAGGAACTTGGGATTTCCTGCTGCTGTGCTCTGTGTCTGACCCAGTGTGACACACACAGGGTTGTGATGAGCACAGCGCGAGGCTGCATGTTCAGCACAGTTCCCCCTCTGCCCTGGGGCTGACTGCATGGTAGACACTGTCAGAAAAGCCCTGGTTTGGCAGGGGCCTGAACAATCTCTGAACCTTTCTACAGGTGGACCAAGTAAAGAGGGCTCCTCCACACTTTTGGCAGAATCTTTCCTTTGAAATAGGAAGGAATCAGTGGATTTGTTAACAGAGAGTACTTGAGTTGTCTGTTCTTCCCTTCTGTGGTACCATAGCTGCAGCATCACCCTACCAGAGCTAAAACCCAAATTCGTGGAGTTGAAGCTACCCAGACATAGCCTTGGCATTTCTGGGATTCCCTGTCTGGAATTCAGGCTGCCCAAGGGTTCAGGCTGCCCAAGCTCTTCTGTGGTCTTCTCCAGCCTTTGCCTTTGGCTTTTTTACCCAAATAGTTCCATTTGCCACATGAACTCAGTGGAGTTGGATGTTGTACTTTTTGGGTCTCAGCTGAAATTGTAAAGAAGACACTTGAGGCAATCTGGCACATCTCTTCTGTGTTTATGGTGCTGGGAATGTGTGGAAATCAGAAAATAACGTGCATTTTGAAGTTGAAGAAATAAGCAAAAACGTTGCCCTGCTTTAGTCGCTTTAGCACGGCACAGTGAGTTCGCCCGCTCTCTGCTCATTTATTTATGTTGCGTCTGATGTAATAAACATGTATTTGATTATCTAAGCTTTGATCAAATTATTCTTGTTTTATTCATGTTGCTTGGCAATGTCTCAGTTACTGGTGGATGGTGGCAGTGACTTCAAAGCCTGTAGAGACTCTGAAATCCAGGAGATTAATGTGCACATCCAACCCAACAAAGTTTGTTGCTTCTGTGCAAATCCTGTGCATTCACCTGGCCCCTGGGTCTGTTCCTCTTCTGTCACCCTTTTGTGTCTCAGACGTATTTAAGAGTCACCTACAACATAAACAGCTCATTTTGCCATGACTGCCAGTGAACTCATGGGAAATAGGAGCTGGAATATTCAGCTGTTAAGAGTATAATTGTATTTGCTCATGATACACAGGCAAAAGTATTTTAATCTATTGAGTTTGGCACACAGCTTGTCAAGAGAAAAGCATCAATTTGTGCTGCTTCTCTGATCCCCTCTGTATGTGTCCTTCACCAAGCTTTGTTTGTGTTTTTTTCCTCCTCTGACTCTGTACCTTCTGTGCTCTGTGATCCTGTGGCTCTCAGACAGGTTTTCTGGTGCCACTCATGGCCAGTGGCAGCTGGAAGGACAAGCTGCTGTCCTCTGGCAGGTTTGCTCAGCTCTTCCTTGGGGTTTTGCCCTGCTGGTGTCTTGTCATTAATTTTGCTTTGTTGCAAGCTGACAACAGCCATTATTTTGATGAAGAGACTGCATAAGAACTTAATATCATGGTGAGGCCGATAATCACCTCAGCTGTGCCAGTGGAGCTTGTGGGAATGCAATGCAGGTCATCATACCTTGTTTTCTCTTTATGTTCTGTGATTCCATCATTATCTGAGAGACAGGTTTTAATTTGCTTTGTTTCTTACTGGTAATTACAGCTGTAATTACCAGTAAGAAACAAAGCAAATTGACCTTCTGCAAGCTTTTGTTAGGCTTTGCTGGCAAGTCAGCGTTGTCAGGATATCTACCCTGCCACAGGTTTGGATTTGGAGCTTGCATGGAGCCTAGACAGCTCACAGGCACGTAAGCAAAGTGTGTTCTCCCAAAATTAGTGAGGGCAGTGTGTTTGTGTGGTTGTCCGTGGGGCTGATGGAGCTGTTTAATGCTGTCAAACATGAGGACATCAGCAGGAGATGCTTTGGCTGTCCTTAGCATCACTCAGCTCAGCAGTGGGACCAAGAGTGCCTTTTTTTTCAGCTCTCTTTGCTTTTAGAAGCAAGAAAAGGAGCATTTCAGAGGGAGGATTGAGAGGGGGGAATGCCACACCATCACTCTGCTGCTGCTCAGTGCCAGCCTGGTGTTCCCCTCCTGCTGGGAAATCCTGAGAGGCTTTAGAAATACCAGGAAATACCAATCCAAGAGCTCTTGTTTAACTATAAGAAATCTGGGGTAATGAAAGGAAAGAAAGATCACAGGATTACCTATGTAGTTATATGTAATTTTTAGTAACATTTCTAGAGTTTTGAAAATTTTCATGTCCCCTGGTGGGACTTAGTGTAAAAAGCTGGAAGTTTTGTAAAGTTCTGTTTACCGTAATCCNAGCTGCAGGATACAACTCCTGTGCCCCCCACTGGAGATCACCTCCCTGTCCTGGTGCTCAGTGCCACGATGCAATGATCCAACTCAAGATATTCTATGTTTCTGTGATTCTATGTTTCTGTGATTTTGTGATGCCCAGACTTCTGTTAAAGGCTGCAGAACACACTTCAGAGGTGCAGCTGGTTAGAGCATGGCCATCCTGCTCTGAACTGAGCTGATGTTCCGTATCTCCTGGTGCCTGACTTTTCTGAAGGGGAGCACAAGGGAGCAGGGAGGTGTTTGCAGTGCTGTCTGTGGTTGGGACCCTGCGGCCAGTGGAGGCTGCCTCTGGTTGGAGATGCTGGCTCTGATTGGAGGTGCCGGCTCTGCCTGGACATCCTTGCTCTGGCTGGAGAGGCTGGCTCCTGGTTGCAGGTGCAGGGTCACCAGTGCATGGCCACTGCCTGCAAAGCCCAGCTCTCTGACTTGCAGGTCAGTTTGAAGGGAGCTGGAAAGCAAGACACGTGGTTTAGGATCTAGCTGAGGTGACAGCCAAAGACACCACAGGTACAGGATCCTCAGCCTGCGTTGGGATGGACTTGGCAGGCTCTGGGCAGAGTGATTTATGTGGGGCAAGCTCTTGCACTGTTACAGGACAGCTGCTGAATGTCCAGCTTGGGCAGAGGCAGCAGAACCAGTGTGGGTTTGTAGGAGCAGCCTGGTGTCAGCTAAAGGTTTTGTCAGCTCTGCTCTGGCATGGTGAGTTTGGGCTGTGTCAGCACCCCCATCCTTTCTGATCCTCTCTGAATAGCCCAAAGGCAGATTCACTGCCTGTAAGCCCTGCTTTTGGGTCTGCCCGTGCAGCTGTGCTAACCCTACCCACAGATTTGTGTGTGGATTTCCTGTGAGCGTTAACTGATCCCAAACAAACCCCCACCCCCATCCAGTTACATCTGTGTCTCCCACCCCCAATATCTCTTGATCTCTTTTAATATCCAAGTGCTCTTAGTGTTGCCATGACCCTGCGAGGGACTGATTTTTGGGTACCTGCCCGCAGGGATTTGGGGTGAGCATTACAAACTGGCAGTGAGCTCTGCCTCTTGCTGGTGCTCCCTCTGAAAGGCTTGGCTGTGTCCAGGGCTGTTCTGCAGCATGTTCTGCAGTAGCTGTGGTGCTCATTGCCTTCACTGTGCTGTTACCAGGCTGTATTGTTCCTCTGGGATAACTTAATGAGCGCTTGGAGTTTTTTATGCTGTTGTTTAATGACCGTGTGATGAGTCCTGTCTGACAGATCGCTGTGGCTTCTGCACACTGAAGGTTCACTGACTCCAGAGAGCCCCTGCTCCTTTTTACTCACAGAGCATCACTTCCACCTGAAAAAGTCTTAGAGATAGATTGAAGGGCTGTGCACTGAAAAAATAATTCCTTTTTTTGTCATCCTGTAGGAGACTGGCATAGCCAAGGGTGTTTTGCACCCACAGTGCCTGCAGTGCTCTCTGGTGCTCACTGTGTTTCTGTGCTCAGGGTGTTCTCGGGGTGTTTCACATCAGGTTTTTTACCACAGTTTTTAGGGATCTGGGAGAACTCCCTGCGTGGTGCTTTCCAAATCCAGTAGGTTTTCCTCCTGTGAAATGGGTAGCTTATTTCCCTCTGAGCCGACACTCCTCCTTGCAGGGAGTACCATTCTGGGAATACTTAGCTGCTGTTTCCATGCAACAACCAATTTTTCTTCGCTGCCATGCATTCACTGCGGATTTTCTGATGGGAAGTATGTGGATATAACTTTTTATTTACGTATTTCTCATTAACAGCTGAATTACTGTCTAACTCTCCATATTTTTTTTGCCTTTTTTTTTTAACAGATCAACTGTGTGACTTTCCCCCACCCTGATGTAATGCCAGAGCAGCAGTTGCTGAAACCTTCGGAGTGGAGCTACTGTGATTATTTCTGGGTAAGTAGGCAGCCAGCCACATGCCACGTGCAGCTCCAGAGCTTCCAAGAAACTGGAATAAACAGCTTGATTTGTGGTACAAGGTAAAGGAGAATTTGGGCTGAGATACAATGTGTGTACAAGGGAGTACCAGGGGATGCCAGTGAAGATCTCCTGGAAACGTCTGGCCAGTCTGAGATGTGGCTGATCATCAGAGAGGTGTGTCCAGAAAGGCCAGGACGGTTCTCAGGAGATGGATTTGCTCAGGAAATAGGGAGGATGTAGGACAAGCCACATATCTTAAAATACCACGGGCAAAAGGGCAATGCAGCGGGAAGGGGATAGAATCCCAGAATCCCAGACTGGTTGGGGTTTGAAGGAGCATTAAAGCCCACCCTGTCCCACCCCCTGCCATGGACACCTTCCACTGTCCCAGGCTGCTCCAAGCCCCGTCCAACCTGACCTTGGACACTGCCAGGGATCCAGGGGCAGCCACAGCTGCTCTGGGCACCCTGTGCCAGGGCCTGCCCACCCTCCCAGGGAGGAATTCCTTCCCAATATCCCATCTGACCCTGCCCTCTGGCAGTGGGAAGCCATTCCCTTGTCCTGTCCCTCCATCCCTTGTCCCAAGTCCCTCTCCAGCTCTCCTGGAGCCCCTTTAGGCACTGGAAGGGGCTCTGAGGTCTCTCCAGAGCCTTCTCATCTCCAGGCTGAAGATCCTCAACTTTTTAGCCTGTCTCCAGAGCAGATGTGTTCCGGTTTAGTGGCCTCCTCTGGACTCACTCCAGGTCCATGGGATAGCGAGGTGGCTGGCAGGGAATGTGGTTTCAGTGTTTCCCAGAGCACGAGAGCCAGGGAAACACAAGGAAGCAGGGGGTGCCCCTTCTGAAACAAGCAGATAGTTAAAAACTCTTTGTTAAATTGTACAGCCCCCTCCACAGGGGGGTCAGATAGTAAATGCATTCTTTGTAGGGTGAGGTTTGTGAAGGACAGGCCCATTTGTAGCTTGAGTAGTTTTAATGCAGCCTGGAACATCCAAATTCTTCAGTGGCTGGTTCTGTGTGTGCCCTGTTGTGCTCAGGTCGGTTTTCAGGTTCCTGAATCACATTAAAATGATGCAGTAGTCCTTGGAGTGTGGAGCTGATAGAAAACAATCTTCCAGTGGAAAATTTTTCTTCCACCAGGAGATTTTTCTGGGCTGTGAGAGGAAAACCACAATGGAATCAACAAATTCTACAAAAGAGATCAGCAATAAAGCTTTCAGGAATCTCATTTGTGTTTTCAGTTACTAGTTACTGGAGTATTCCCCTTTTTAAAAAAACATGTCAGTGTTGGAGGCCCAGCAGCATGTCCCCTTGTGCTTGCTCAGTGCTGATGGCAGGGCATTGCTGAAATACACTGACATGCTTGGAAATGGTCACATTATCACAAAACTTCTTCCAGTCTTCTGATCCCAGTGGGCCCTAAATGATTAATGGTGTACAGACTGATATTTTTGCACGTGTCCTACAAAAGTTCCTGCCCTGTTTGGTCCTCCCTATTCAGGCTCAGCCAGCGCTTGGTTCCATGGGTTGGTCACATCTCGATTTTAGTGAAACACTACTTAAAGCCCCTTACTTCCTGCAGACTCTTATCCTCCCATGACTCTGCTGGCAGGAGTGTCCTCTTTGGCCTTGTCAGGGTCTGCCCACAGCTCACTCTCCTTCCATCCTCTCCCCTTCTCCCACTATCTCAGCCTGGCAGGGCGTCCTGCCAGTCTCCTGCTTTGATTAATCTGGCATTTTCCTCTGGCTGGTTGTGCAGCACGCGGGGGATCAGAGCAAAATCCGCAGCGCTGAGGGAAATGTTCTCTGGGAATTCATTTGTTGGAAGAGGGTAAGAAATGAAATAGGGAGGCAGAGAGAAAAGAGGCAGCAGAGAGAAAACTCTGTTGGTTCTTGTAGCAACACTGGAGCAAAGAGCTGTGTAAGAAGCAGACAGTGAAGAATGGGGTCGTGGTGGTGTTCTGTGGCACAAGTTGCTGGTTTTACAGCAGGTCCGTGCAGACTGGCTCTGTTTTCCTTAGTGCAAATCACAGTTGAACTTGGCAGTCTGTTAAAGGTCTTTTAGGGCTGTGTTCCCCCTGGAAGGAGCAGCACTGTCCTCCCCTCTGCCCCAGGAGAGTTCCCCTGTGCTGGCTCCAGGATTCCTGCCCCTTGGGGCTGACAAAGGTTGTGGGCAGAAATGACAGCAGGGCTGCTGCTTTGGCCCCCACATCATCCTTTGCTGGCTAAAGATAATTATAAAGCTTCCCTTTTTAAATTAAAAAAAAAAAAATGGTGAGTAAAAGGTACAGGGGAGTGTTGGGCTATGTCTTTGAGAGGGACTGGGGTGCTGTGGCCACCAGCTGCTCTCAGGGGTGGGTTCCTCAGGCACCACTGCTGGGCATCTGCTGCTGGGAGCCACATCTCTGTGGGTTTGGCCTCCCAAAAAGCTTTTTCTTGAACTTCCTTTTATTTCTTTCAGGCAGATAAGAAGGACTCACAAGGGAACAATACAGTGTCGGGGTTTGAAATCCTTCTTCAAAAGCAACTTAAAGGGAAGCAAATGCAGAAAGAAATGGCAGAGTTTGTTCGAGAAAGGTAACTAGCACTTGGTTATCAAATCAAATATTTATTGCAATATTTTTTTCCCAATTTAGATATTCCTTAAATATGTTAAGGCTTAAACTATATAAAAGGTATGCTACAAATTCTTAATGAACATTTAATATTTCTTTAATGTTCATGCACACTTTCCAGGCTTCTCCAGTTCTCACTTGTCTCTGATGCTCTGAGTTGTATTGCACAAAGGCTGTCTGTTTAGAGGGAACCAAGAAGGTTTTAAGCTGCAGATTCAAGGAAAAAGCATAAGCAGGAGAGAAGCAGAGTGGATGTGATATTTGGAAGGGAAGAATTTTGTCTGAAAAATGCAGAAGCAATTCGTTCACATGGAACACATGCACAGTTTCCTAGAGGAAGATGTAAAAAGACATCACTTTGGACTTGAGCTTGATTGCAGAACCACAGGATGGTTTGGGGTGGAAGGGACATTAAAGATCACCTCATTCCAGCCCCTTGCCATCTGTGTGCCCAGGGACACCTTCCACTATTCTCAGGTTGCTCCAAGCCCCATCCAGCCTGACCTTGGACACTTCCAGGGATCCAGGAGCAGCCACAGCTTCTCTGGGCACCCTGTGCCACCCTCACAGGGAGGAACTTCTTGCCATTATCCCATCCAACTCTGCCAGTGGGAAGCCATTCCCTGTGTCCTGTCCCTCCATCCCTTGTCCCAAGTCCCTCTGCAGCTCTCCTGGAGCCCCTTGAGGCACTGGCAGGGGCTTTGAGGTCTCCCCAGAGCCTTCTCTTCTCAGGGTGCAGTTCAGTTGGGCACAACATGCAGACAGTTGCTTCATTTATAGTTTTTTATTTTTTTCTCCCTTTCACCTTTTTTATCATGCCAGGGATGTGGCAGCAGTGGGAAAATGCAAAGTGGCACAGGCAATAATGGTGATCAGATACAGGGCCCAGCAGTCACATGAGGTTTCTGTAGCCTTTGACATAAGACAGTCCAAGAGACACTTGCAGTGTGACCAGAGGTAGAAGAAAGGACCACCTGGCACATTAAAAATACTATCAAGAGATAGGCTTGCTGAGGGAGAGGATGGGAAGGCAAGCAGAATTATGATAGCAAAGGAAAAGAGGGGGAAGCTGCTTCAAAGGAAGTAATATATAATGAAATTTGACAGAAATAAAAGCAGGATGCATTCAAGAGGAAGGGAAAGTTGGTGTGAAATTAGAGAGCAAGGAGAGCAGCTCTGACACTGTGGGGAGGCGTGTCTGGCCTCAGCAGAGGAAGAAGCAGGCATGCTGCAGAGTAAAGAAAAGATCCACTGTGTGCTAGGAGCAAAAAAAAGGTTGGGAATTGAGTGTGAAGAGGCTCTGGATGGGAGTTACAGAAAGATTAATACATTTTTCTTCTCTTTGTAACAAAAGATCAGGATTGTTCTGTGTGGAAAAGGAGGAGGATGGTGTTGAGCTGGAGGCCATCAGGGGAGCCTCAATATTCCCAGATAAGAGGGCTGAAATATTGATAAGGTTTTCATGATGACCATCAGGTGCCTCGGGGAACACAAGACCACATTTAGCTGGGAATCTTCATGTCAGAAAAATTCTCTTTGTGTGGTCAGCCTGCTGGAGGTGAGATTCAGGCAGCTGTTAAAAACAGCCCCTCTATAGGAAGCTGGTGTAAGACATGATAACCAGATTTTTTCGTCAAATATTCAACAAGAGGGAAGCTAACTGAAATTTAATTTATCAAGTAGATGCTTTTACAGAAGCTTCTTGTATATAGCAATCTCAGACTGAGCAATTACATGTTCATTGAGTTCTTGTTGACAGAGTTACAAAAGTCAAATAGTCACAGATGTTGACTTTTAAGACCTCAAGAAAGGGAGAAAAGTAATTAATAAATACACTGAACTGAAAAAGCCAGGGTGTTGGTGTGAAAGAAGGTATTACTTTAAATCAAAAGTGAAAATAAGGTCCAGCATTTGCATTTAGGGAAGGACTCCAAAACAGCCAAAAAAATCTGCAGACTGCCCTGAGAAGCACAGGTATAAGTAGTGTTTCCATTAGCAAAGGAATAGTGTCTTATTCACTTTTTAATTAAGCAGTGCTATGTTTAGAAAATGTAAGTTAAATAGCAGATTATTTAGCTTCTGCCATGTTCAGCAGATCCATGTGGACACCTTTCACTGTTTGTCTGCAGCAATTTGTGGAAGACTTCTGCAGTCTCTGCACTACAGGAAGAGTAGCCATGCTTCTGTTGTCTGATAATTTCATTATCAGAATAATCTGGGGAACAGTGTGAAAAGGCTCACAGTCACAGTCTTTCCACAGTGGCAGTTGTGGAGCTGTCTGTCAGATATCCTCTACCACCTTTTCTCCCTGTTCCCCCTCTTGTCTTAATCTATTTAGTTTCTTCTTGCATGGCAGTCACATCAGATCATCTTTGCCTCCCTTTGCAGCTCTCCAGTTTTTCTTCATCCACCATAATATGTCATGACTGAAATTATTTGAGTGTGGGCACACAAAGCACTTTTTCTTTCAAAAAAAAAAAAAAAGAGAACAGGAAAATAAACATCCAAAGATCAACTAGAACTAGTAAGGTCAGGACAGTATGGGTCAAAATGGACTTCAAATCTGTAATGCTTCTGACTATATAGGGAGTGAAATCCTGAAAGTTTTCAAACAAACGAGTGGAAACAAGAACTCTTAGCTTTTTTTGTTAGGAAGGTGGAATTACTGCCAAACAGCCACGTGGATGTCTGAAAATGGACTCAGGAGTTCTGGCATGTTTGTGTTTCACAGTCACCATAATCCAGAGTCTGCAGTGTGTTTGTATCAGGCAGGGTCAAGAGGCAGATTTTTTCCCCTCTTTGAGGTTTATCTTGGTTTTTTAGCCCCTTTTTGGCTGTGGATGGTGACAGGAAGCCAGGCTGGGATAGAATAATTTATTTCTTCTATTTGGGATTCTTCACATTTCACCTTTTTATTTTTATCTTTTATTGACATTCCTCCTTGCCAGGCAGTCTGCCCTTTTAGTAGTACCATCCATTTGCAGTAGAAGCAATATTTCAAATCCCTGAAAAAATCTTGGAGCCTAGGCCAAAGCTGGAAGCAGTGAGGAGCTCTTCCATCAAAGCCAGTGGCTTTGCTTGCCTGGTGCTGCCTTTAGGACAGGCACTGATGGCACCAGGCATGGGGTGTCTTGTGAAATCATGAGAATCACAGAGTGGTTTGGGTTGGAAAGGACCTTAAAGCTCACCCAGTTTCATCCTTCCCAGTGCCATGGGCAGGAACACTTTCCACTAGACTAGATTGATCCAAGCCCTGTCCAACCTGGCCTTGGAGACTTCCAGGGATGGGGCAGCCACAGCTTCTCTGGGCAGCCTCTGCCAGGGCCTCACCACCCTCATAGGCAAGAATTCTTCCTAATGTCTAATCTAAACTTACTCTCTTCCCTTTTGAAGACATGAGGCTTGCTTCTGTCCTACTACATTCAATAATTCCCCAGCTTCAGCAGTAGCAGGGAAGAACTTGACAGGATTTTAAATTTGGTATTTTCACAGCAGACCTTTTCGACGGAAGATGGTCAGCTACTCCTCTGTTCATGAGACAAAGGACTGAGCTGCGTGGGCAGCTCAGAACAGTCAGCAGATTGTTGCACCTTTGAACATCCAGCATCCACAGAACATCACTCAAAGGCATCCTAAAGACAAAACTCAGCAGGAATGAAGTTCACAATGAAGGCTCTAGACCAGAACTTTGGCTGGGAACTGAGCTCAAAGCAGTGAGCCTTAGCTCTCGGTAGAGACATTTGCACCTTTGTTACTTTTGACCTGTTCTCTCTTTCCAGTCCACAGAAATTGTCACTTCTGAGACAAAATTAGTCTCACCCTGAAGGAGGTCTTTAAAGCATGTTAGGTGAAATATGCCTGGATAAACCCTTTTCATAGCGAGGTCCTAACGCAGCGTAGCCTTTGATGCCTGTGTTTGTTGGTCTTGTTGGAGCAGGCATGGGGAACTGGCTGGTTTTGTCCTCATGGGAGGGGGAAGAGGAGAACCCCCAGCTCCTGGGTAAGGTCTGTAGTACCACACCAAGATCTTGGGCCTCAGGCAGCTGCATCCCAGTCAGTTGGTGGAAGGGACACGATTGCTGTTGTACACCAAACAATGACACAGATTCTGAGATCTTTTAGAAGACTAGAAATAAATGACTCTTTATTTTTGAGATGTCTTTCTCTTTTATACTATTTTACACAGACTAATTTGATTGGTGAAACAAAGGCAAACCTCTTCAATCACATTGGT
>VYZR01099843.1:63301-81773 GCA_013400675.1 Oxylabes madagascariensis | reverse complement strand
GCAGGTACATGTAATTTTCCCCTGCTCTCTCCCGTTGAGTAGAGGTTTATTTAGATTAGCACCCTGGGCATGTTGGGGAAGATGGAATTGCTTCAGAGTTGTTTGTTTGGGTTTGTTGGTTTTGGTTTTTTTTAGGTTGTTAATGAGAAGTTTTTTAGGAATATGTGTATAAAATGTTGCCTTTCCAATCTGATTTATGTGCTGTCCTTGTTGTAGCCAGGACTAGTTCCTTCCAGGATTAGCATGTGTGTGTACTAAACTACTTTGAAAATGGAAGAATATATAGAATATATATACATATATATACATATATATATATATATATGTATATATACACTACTGAGAGTAGATGTGTAAGGTCAACGCTGGTACAATCAGAACAGCACAGACAAGAGGGAGGATAAAGAAGTCTCTTCTCATCAGGGTTCTGGCCCTTCAAGAAAAGCAGCAGACTGCTTCTTATTTCCAACATTTTCACACTTGGGAAGTTATTAAGAAGACATTAGGCAGTGCAATCCAGACTGAAATGCAGTTCTTCAGTACTAATGCAAAGGCACCACTCCTGAAGGATCAGAACTTGGTAGCTCTGCCTGTTTCACCCCAAACCTCTAAGCACTGAAAGCCAAAGTTGGAAATGACTGTCCTCACCATAGCCTTGACACACTGTGTTTCTGCCAGCACTGAAGCTGCATGAGGTGTTCTGCTCAGCTTCCAGGAGGCAAGGACAGAAATGGCAAGAGGATAACTGGGCTGTTACAGCCCTGAGCACCTACAGTGACTAATGCTTTCTGTCCTCCTTTCTCCGAGGGGTGGATGCTCACCTGATCCTAGCAAAGCAAGAACCACTTTCTTCCACATCTTCCTTCCGCTTTATCCTTCCCCCAGTGGGAGAAAGAGGGAATGGCTGAAGAAATGAAGGGGAAGGAAACTAGGGCAGAGTAGGTGAAAAGGGAGGGAATGAGCACTCAAACCTAAGAAATGTCGAAGCAGGGAACTGGAAAGGACATGGTGCAGAGTGCATGGAGCTGAAAGCACTGTCCAGTGGTGCTCTTCCTGCATCAGATAACAGGGTTAGTGTCAGTGAGAACTGGGCAGTGGGAGAGGGCCTTGGGGAAGGAGAATTACTGGGAGCATTTCTGTAGGTGTATCTGAGTTGTTCAGCTGATGAACACCGTATTTGAGGACTCAAGTTCTTGCAGCAGCATCAGAGGTGACAGATCGTTAGTTTGAGATTGCAGATGACAGGTGATTTTTTCAGGCTATCAGGAACAGTCAAATCTCATTATCCTTGAAAAGGGGATAAGGAAGAGATAGAAGGAGCCAGGAACTGTAGATCACTCAGCTTTATTTAACCTTTGCAAAGTGATAGAATAAACCATGAAACTTTCAATTGGAGGAAAACTAAGGTGGTGAGCAATTGTTGTATATGCACAGAAAACAATGCCAAGCCAACCTAAATTCCTTCAGTGATGGAGTAAGAGAGTAGGTCAGGCATCACAGCTCTTAATTTAGTGTTGCTTTTTGCGATGGGAGATTCTCGTAGGCAGACAAGAGAAATGGTGGCCTAAATAAAGCCTAATGTGCAAAAAACTAGGTAGGAAAAACGCACTGCTTACAGAAACTAAACTGCAGAAAGTAGCTGTGGAATGAGATCCCAAAGGGTTTGTCCTAAGTCCGGGGGGTTTTAAAATGTTTTTGTAATGAACGACCTATGATAGAAGAAATGATGGATTTACTGTAATCAGAGATGTGACAGAGCTGGGAGGGTTGGTGTGTGTAATTTGAAGAAAAGGTTGCAATTCAGAATTCTCGTGTTAAAATGGAGAAGTTAACTGAAAAAAAATTAAGATGCATTTTAATGAGGACAAAGCAGCGGGTTTTATACTTGCACAGGATGTGAAAGATACAGTTACATAACAGTTTGTGGGAGAAGGCTCTGGCTATAGTGAATCACAAGCTTATTCATCAACAACTTCATGCTGTTGTCTAAAAAGGCGATCATATTGAAATATGTAGAAGAAAGAGTGTCTGATACAAAATAATCTGTTACCAGTTTAGCCACTGGAGTTGTACTCTACTGGGGACAATGTAGTTTAGGTTGTGATGCTTTAAGAGGAGTCTCAGCTGTTGTAGAGGGTCTGGAGGAGTGTGCTTCAGCTGCCAAGCTGTCTTGGAAATTATCTGAAAGAAAAAGAAGTGGAGAAATTTTCAAGTGCTGAAAAGCTTCTCAGAGACTTCACCTGAAGTGGAAGTCTGTTCTCTGAAGTAGGGTGTAAAGTAGAAGAGGCAGTGGAAGAACTACGTTGGTGGAAACTTTGTTATGGCAAGGATAAGATCCTGAAGGATCTTGCTTATGGAGGCTCTGGCATCTCTGTAAGCAGAGGTTGTCATCAGCTGTGTTTTCAGAGATCTGCTGCAAACAATGCCAACTCAGTTCTGCCTTGGTCACAAAGGTTGGTTGTTTTCTCAGATTTTTGTTAGCCTTTTCCATCCTTTTGATCAGGATATGGTATGAAGTGTTGTGCCAGATTTGTCTAACAGATCCCAGGAGGAAGGGTGAGGAAGAGACTGATCATTGTCCCTCTCTTCCTTCAGCACATTGGGAGAAGCTTGGGCTCAGCTCAAGAAGAGTTTAGCTGATGAAGCAGAGGTTCATCTCAAATTTTCTTCTAAGGTAAATGGTTCTTTCTTTTGCAAAGATTTTTTGCCCTGAATTGGTGGGCTTCTCCCTTCAGTGCATGTTAGTGGGGGAAATACACATGCATGTAGTACAAACTTAGAAAAATTAATAATTTAGTGAACAAACTTACTGAAACTCTTTCAATCCTCCTCCCAAAATCAGTTTATTGAGTCTACCTGATGAGTAAGTTAAAACACATCTAGCCCTAATATTTCATGAAAAAGAAGTAAAACTGATTCTAGATGTTGTTCACCTAGGCTCTGTGTTCCAGCCAGTACATTTAACTAATGCTGTACACTTCACTTCTGCAAAGGAAGAAATGAAAAGTAATATTTGGCTTCTAAACAAGAATCTACTCCACCTGTCTGGAAGGAAGAGTACCAGAACTCTGGCTTTTTTTGTATCATTAGCCTTTCTCAAAAGTGTGCTGGGAACATCGTGTTATTTTTGGGTTTTATCTCAAGTGATGCCCAAGGAGATTTCTTTTACGGATTACAGCATTTATCTGGGTTTTTTCCACCACATGTGACATGCTCTCGAGTCCTGTAACATTCTGTTAACCTCTGTGGGTGTTTAAGTTCAATACAGTGGCAGATATCTCAGCACAGCAGACATGTTCTGGAGGAAAATTACAGCTCTGCACCATTTGTAAGCAATTCAGCAGAGGTTACTCAGGCAACCAGCTGCTGCCTTGGTAACTCACTGCTCTGCCTTAAACTTCGACATCAGGGCTGTAATTAGTGAAATACTTCTTGCTCCCCATTGTCCTCCTGTATTGTTTTCCAAAAGGAAAAAGTGCACCCTGGAGTGATGTGTGTGTGTAGGCAGGCCAGGTAGAGAGGGGCTTTTCCATTATTTTACTTCTCCTTAAGCTCTGCACAGAAACTCCTGTAGCATCCTCTAAATCTTCCCACTGTTTGTGTGCAAAAAACAGTGGATGTGGCACTTCAGGGGCAGTGGTGGACCTGGCAGCCCTGGGACAACGATGGGACTTGATGATCTTGGAGGGTTTTTCCAGCTTAACGATTCTGTGGTTCTGTGAAGAGCCAGGAATTACTGCCTGCCTCCTCATTACTGCCATTTCTTCCTTTGTTTTCTTTAAAGCTTCAGAGCGAGGTAGAGAAACCCCTGCTGAACTTCAGAGAGAACTTCAAGAAGGACATGAAGAAGTGTGACCACCACATCGCGGACTTACGGAAGCACCTGGCCAGCCGCTACACAGCTGTGGAAAAGGTGGGAGCAGGGAACAGCCTGGAGGCTTTCTGAGACACTGCTGGTCTGAGCGGAAGAGCAGCTGTCCCATGAGGAGTTTCTGTTCTGTCACAAAAGACCACAGCTGTTCCAGTTGAGGGTTGTCACTGTTAGCTGTGCTTTGCCTGGCCCCAGGAATGGTTTGGTGTTTAGCTGAAATCTGGGAAGTGGGGGGCAAACATCTTACTGCTGAAGTGGCTTTTTGGTTCATCCTCCCTTCCCAACTTGGGGCAATAAATTCCTAATACGTTTGATGCAAGTACTTCTTATTTGTGTGCATCTATTGTCCTCAAAATTTACAAAACCTTGCCTTAGAATGGCAGCAGGGTCAGACCAAAGGCTCACCTGGCTCAATGGCCAAGGAGGGCAGCTGGACCCTGGTCTGGCAAATCACAAACCCTTCACAAGAAACATCCTCACTGAAAAAATGCAAACAGCAGCTGCACCCAGTAATGGGCTGATGAATCAGGAGGTAGCTGAGGTTGTGGTGCAGGGAGTTAGACCCTCAAAATATCATCTCCCAGCAGCAGCTGGCAGAAATGGGGATGCTTGTGCCTCAGCTGCCAAATTGTATCCTCATGAGGTTTCTTCTGTGTGTAAATTGGAAAGGAAAACACCATTCCCAGTCATCCCCAAAGCTGTGCTTTCATTGAAGCTCAGCAGGAGTTCCCCGAGGGACAGAGCTGTTGCAGGATACACAAGGTCGTTAGGCTGAGGAATGCATTTCTGTGCAAAAGACGAAGTTCTGCACACTCCAATCTGCAAAGCAACTCAGTAGCAATATTGGGAAGAGTGAATTAGGAATAAGCTTGGGAAGAAGGAAGAAGAGCAGGGAAGAGCTGTGACTGCAGTGCCTGTGGAGCACTCGGCCCCTCATGGATTGCTCCCCTGCAGCTCCCTCTCGAGACCTGTGGGACCCAGAACTGCACATGGAAAAAATTCCAGGAATGCTTCAACAGTAACGTTTAGGCTGGTGTGACTGTGGAAAACTGCAAAGTGCTTAGAAAACACAGTCATGCCAATTTAGTTTGAAACACTGCTACAGTATAAAGAATGAATGTGACATGTTTTTTATAACAAATCCATGCAAAACAAATGATTTTTATGTATTTATCATCCTGCGTGTAACAATGTTTATTGTTAAGGTACTTTACTAATTTACCTGTATAATATATATTTGTACTGATAAATCAGGTTTTAACAGCTTGAAGAACTTCTAAGTAAATAGTTCAGGTCATCAGTTGTAATCAGACCTCAGGTTCTTGATTTCTACTCTTGGCATGATCCTGAATAAGTATTTCTGGACTAAGTTCCTGTTGTTAGTTTGTGATAGGTGTACATTGAGTCCAGAGTGTACTTTAAGACTTAAATTTTGTAAGATACTTGAAATTACTTCAACGATTCAGATCCTGAGAAAAGTGAATGGAGGAGCTATCTTGGTAATGATCCTGTTTAAGACATTTTGAAAGAGGCCCCAGCTCTCTTTTCTTCCAGAAATAATGGGAAAGCTATTAACATGAGACACTGACGATGCCATTAGTCCTTTGCCTTTCTAAGACTCTGTGAAGAGTTCAGATGCATTTGTGGTTCGTTGGTGGTGACTCCTCTGTGGGCATAGGACACTTTTGTGAACTCCACATGGTATTGTAAGAACCTGAATCCCTGTTAGGGCCCACTTTCATGCGAAGTTGCTGACTTCTTGCTGAGAAACATTTGTGTGAAGGAGTCCTAGATGGCTGAAAGCAGCTGCCAGTTCTTTTTCTCTAAAACTACTGACTCTCATTTACTTACTCCAAGGCCAGGAAAGCCTTGACAGAGAGGCAGAAGGATCTGGAAATGAAAACACAGCAGCTAGAGGTGAAACTCAGCAACAAGACAGAAGAGGAAATCAAGAAGGCCAGACGGAAGTCCACCCAGGCGGGTGAGTGCCCATCTGTCACTGTTGGACACAAGAAAAAGATTAAAGACTCTAAGTGTTTCAGAAGGCATAGAGAACTTTTATTGTCTAATTCTTAGTACCTTTTATAAGGTGTTCTGATAGAGACATAACATCATTGGTGAACAGGAACGACACCTCTCTAATGCCATTGGTTAGACTAGAGAAACAGAACTAGAAAGGCGAAAACACCACCTGGAGAGATTGTTTTGGGAACAAGATAGTTCTAGTCTAGGTTTACCTAGATTGTTTTGAGAAGAAGCTTTCCTGTGAGATTTTTTCCTTAGGAAAAGACTATCAGCTGCTAGCAGGCTAAAAATCTTTCAGACTCAGAAGTATCAGGCCCACACCCATCACTGCACGGCGAGAGCAAGGTGGGATGCACCTGCCCGTCCATCCACGTGGTTCTTGTTTTTTAATATTGTAGCCACAAAGTCAAAGTGAGCCATGCTACAAATCTGTGTGATATTAAATCCTCAGAAGAAACAAGCCTAGTTTTTCCAGCTTACATCTCACAAATTATTGATAACTGAGATGAGAACAACAGAAGTAGGGTGAATCATCTTTCTGTTTCGTGAAAGTGTCCTTAGATTACTGAATGTTTGTGGAACTTCCAAAGTCGGATTCAGAGGAGCTTAGCTGAGAGTGTTTCTTCCATAAATCGTAGTTCCTTCCTTGGTTCTTTCCTAAATCACACTCACCCACAACTTTGTGGGTGCCTATTACACTTACTATTACTGTCCTTTTCCTTGAAAGTGACTTTTTTCATTTTCCCACTGCTACTCAGTGACTAAAATAATTTCTCTTCTAGGAATACTGAGGATACAGTAGTGTGTGCTGTACTGCACTGAGGATACAGCCACTTGCTGTGACCTGTGCATATTTTACAGAGGCTCAAGCCACAACTGCAGGATCCATCAGGAACTTCTTTGAGATCTGCAAAGCTGATGCATGCAGCTCAGTTAGCACCTTTGCTGAAAATACGTTTTAGCTAGGGCTTCCATGTTTCATCCCTTCAACAAGGGCTATTCCTTGGCAGAGTGGTCCTGCAGAGTTCTGAGGTTTTTAAAACTTACGGGTGTCTGGGTTTTAAGGAGGCTGGGAAGAGCCACTGGCAGTGTGACCATTTGTGCAGGCAATCATCTGAGGAGAAAGAAAAGTTGTGATTTAACAAGAGGAGGCTCCTTGAGAGATGTTATTTAATCACCTGAAAATTCACAGTCTCTCTTTGTTCCTTGGGTCCTTAAAAGTTGTTTATAATCGACTTTTATTGAACGAGCAAAGAAGAGCTGAAGATCAGAGAGGGAAAGAGAATTTGAACCTCATTTAAAGAACAAAGAGAATTTCCTGGCTGGAAAACAGCAATTTCTGAGAATTGTTTTCCAAATTTGCCACCTGCCTTTCCCCCTCCATCAGTGCAGAGTCCTGCGACAAAGGAAAAAATGGGAAGAACTGCAGCTTCCCGTGTTACTGCCCTGATGACAGAAGGAGCTGCAGCTCAGCTGGAGTTGGGCATCTCCAGAGGCTGGAGAATGCATGAGGCTGCAGATCAGCATCCCTTCATCCCACAGCTGGGGCCTGATGCATCACTCCCCTTTGCGACAGAGACCTCTTAGATTGCAGTCTCACCTACAGAGTGCTGCCCTGCAGTTCCAGAACTCACCACTGTTGATTCCCCATTTTAATGACTTTATTTTTCAGATATAACTTTCCATCAATGGCTTTTTTTTATATTTCTGGGCATTTTGTAAAATACTACTCTTAATGCTTGTATTTTTCTTTCAAAATCTTGTCTTTGCCCCCTATTCATTCTCACCCCAATCACCTGCTTTTTTGCCATGCATCAAATGCATGCATTTAGTTGAAATGTTGGTCCATGTAACAAATGCCATATAGCAGAACTCCTCTGAGCTCCACCAGGGTTCATCTTCAAATCCTTGGGGTCTACAAAACCTGACCTGCCCTTTCCTTCTGAGCTCTGGCTAGAAAAGACTGATGTGTTGCTGCCTTGACTCTTTCAGGGGATGACCTGATGCGCTGTGTGGATCTTTACAATCAAGCCCAGTCCAAGTGGTTTGAGGAGATGGTGACCACTACTCTGGTATGCAACATCTAAAACTACCCTTGCAAAATTGTAATAGCCTACAGTTTTCATCAGTCATAGCTACTTCAGTGCAAAGCAGTGGGGGAAATTGGGTGATAAATCTCACATTGTGTTCCCCATTCTCAGTCCGAAGGAAAACTCATCGTTAGGGGAAAGAAGAAATAATTGTTTCTTTGCAGAAGGCATTAAACCAGTTCAGGGCTGCTTAGGGGCCAGAACACTCGAATTGTGCTTAGGAAGGATGAAGTAATGCACCAGAAAAACACACAATAAATCACCAAATCCATTTATACATTAATGACTTTTTCTATTCCATGATTTCACAATTTTCTTTGAAGTCTCCCCAGAGCCATCTCCTCTGCAGACTTAACAGCCCCAGTTGTCTCAGCCTGGCTTGCTACCAGCTGCCTTGGAGCAGCTCCGTGGCCTCCTCTGGACTTAGTCCAGAAGCTGCGCATCCTTCTTGTGCTGCCAGCCCCAGAGCTGGCTGCAGTGCTCCAGGTGGGATCTCACCCAAGCCTCCCCAAGCTTCCCCTCCAGACCCTTTGCTATCTCTGTGGCCCTGCTTTGGACACTCTTAATAGCTTAATGTCTTTTTTTTTTATATTGTGGTGCCCAAAACTGCACACGGTGCTCAGTGTATTCAGTCCAGAAGGACTAAGTGCAGATTTTGGGGTATAAGATCAGAATCCAGAAGCAGAGGGAGGCGGAAAATATCAGGAGGAAAGACAGAAATCACTTGCCTTTCCAACTAAAGTGTTGCTGGGTTCTTCTTACTCCCAGCTGAGCAAGGTGGAAGCTTGTCCTAGCTCATCATCTGGTGAGCTGTGCTCTGCCAGGTATCTGGTTGGAATGGGGGGTGGTCTGAGCCATCTACCCCAATGTGCTTTCTGCTGCCCCAGGGAAGCACTGTAATTTCTGTAGCTAGCAATAAAGCACACACAACTTCTTGGAGGAAGCAGATTCCCTCTTGCTTGCAGCATCTCTGAAGGCAGTGGCTCCACTCTCTGCCTTGGTTGTCTCAGTTTTGGAACCTTTTGGGAAGGTTTGACCCTCTTTTCTGTTGCTAGGCTCAGGCTGAGGTGACTGCTGTTGCTTGCTGTTTCTTATTCTTTGCAGAGCAGAGGAATGTGCAGCCACAGAGCCCAGCTCCAAAGCATGACCCTGGGGCAGTATCGCACCTACTGGCAGCCTTTTGTGTATCATCCTTTCTCTGGGCCTCCAAGCTCAGGTTCCAGTAAAAATATGGACTTGTTTTTCTCCATGTCCAGGAGCTTGAGAGATTAGAAGTTGAAAGGGTGGAGATGATCCGGCAGCATCTGTGCCAGTACACACAGCTGCGGCACGAGACAGACATGTTCAACCAAAGTGTAAGTGTGCTCTTTGTTCGCTCTCCGTGGTCTTCCCTGCCCTCAGCTGAGCAGAATGGTCCCTCCTGCCCTGCTCTGACTGGCTTTTGTCAAAGGAGGTGGGAGAAGTGTCTGCAGGCAGCTTGTTAGTCTGCAGCAGTGCTGTGGTGGCTCCCTGCAGTCCTGCTCCTCCAGGAATCTCTGATCACATTTCATATTGCTGGATCACAGCTCTTTCCTGGGGGAGGCACAACCAGCTGAGGTACATTTGGCCAGCATGAGCCATTATTAGCTCTCTCAGCGTGATGCACTACTCCTTGAGGTCTTCTGTTTGTGCAAGGAAGATGCTGAATTGCTTCACTGTTGGAAAAGGGAGTATATATGTATTTTCCTTATTAAAAACTGGCCGTTTATCAAATACTAAAATCTGGGGGATGCATGCTGACTGAGTACAGGTGTGTTTGGTGCAAGGTGCAGATTGCAGGACAGGAGTCAGAGGCTGCCTGGCTGCTGCCTGGCACAGGAAACCTGTCTCTGCTTCTTTATGTTAAGCCTCCCTCTTCTCTGCTTACCACAAGGCTGCACGTTCAGACCTGTCTTGTCCACCCAGTCTCGTGTACGTGCAGCTCTCACTTGTCTGCAGATGCAGTGTGGGCATGCCCACAGCTACTCTGCATGTCACAGCAATGACTCTCTGCTTGAAGTGTGCCCCTGACATTTGGATTCTTGTTTTCTTCCTTTCAGACAGTAGAACTTGTGGATCAGTTGCTTCGGAAAGTGGATCCTGCCAAAGACAGGGAACTGTGGGTAAAAGAACACAAAACCGGAGATATCCGACCTGTGGACATGGAAATATAGACTGATCTATAGTTGGATGTGATGAGTCCACTGAATTAAGCAGGCTAACGTTTGTTTTTAAGGGTCAAAAGAGCATAGGGAAAAGGTTGTTTCACTACCAGACAGACACCTTGTAATTTATGCCTGTATGGGCTATCTCTTTTCCATTTAGTCATTACAATGGTCCTCGTTGTGCTAAGCCTTAAGCACCAGACATTCCAGGGTGAAAAAAGCAGATGTGTGCTTCCCACCAGAGGTTCCCAATTGCACGCAGCTTCCAGGAGAAATCTGCTTCCTGGCACAGAAAGTGCTCTGTTCTTCAGTGACTTTGTGCTCCACCCCTTGCATGACTTTCTCTATACAGTATGTTAGAACAACCATGCAGAGAGCCTCTGGCCAGCAGGGAGAGAACTGAATATGATGAACTGCAGGAGGCAAGGAAGTCCTGATCATGAATCCCAGGTCTATCACTGACTGCTCTCATGGCCGTAGGCAAGTCAATTCACTTTCCTGGCTCCCCCATTTATAAAATCTTGCAGCAGTGTTGTGTGAATAAATTGCTTTCATATAACACAGTCTTTCACCACGGCAGTGAAGTGATGGCCCTTCTCCCAAAATCTATGGAGAAGATTCCTGTTCTTCCTGTTTTATACTCCCTCTCAGGGATACATAAACCCATTTTCATGATTTCTGTTGTCGGCCAGTCGAAGTTTGAAAGTGTTACCATCACAGTTTTTTATCAGGAAAGACTTGGTTGTACTATACCTACCTCATTAGCTGTCAGAGTGCCCTCAACGACAGAAGGAGGTCATATTCCAAGGAATAAATGGGATGTTTAAAATCTTTCCTGCTCATGCAAGGTGTTTTTCCACAGAATCTCCTTAAAGACAGTCCTCTAATAGTTTACTTGGGATTCAGGTTTAAATTTCCTTTGTCGGTTTCTTCAGGTGAATATCGCAGACTTTAGGTACTTACTGAGTTTGTCCCGCTAAATTTTGGCTTTTATCTTTTTGGAGCCTGATTTTCAAAGGTGCCATGAGTATGTGATGCTAGATTGCATTCGGTGTAGATGTAGGTGCCCAGCACTTCAGTACCATCAGAGTCTGAACCTGAATTTTTTTCCACGTTACCCTTACTGCAAACCACCAAAAATTCAACACTGCTCTTAGCAAATAGTGTTACGTAGTTTGGAGACTGGTTTTGAAAAGGTATTTATTTTCTTCTGCTGTTATTTCTGATTGAGTATTCAGTGTTGCTGTTAATATATTTTTTCAGCATTTCATACAATGCAGATTCTTCAGATTCTTGCTTTAGATCCAGGAGAAATCTTGATTCTCACCACTGTGGCCTTTACTCAGTGTTTACTGTGGTCTTAGCTACAATATCCCAAACCATATTATTTCATTTGATCCGCAGGCTTGCTCCATTTTACCTCTACTGTGTTCTTTCCCCAGCCCCAGAACTGCATCCTTCTTTTGTTCGACTGCTATTCCAGGTTTTTGTTCACCATCCTCCGAGTGCTGTGAATAAATCATTGGGAGTCAATATTCCTCTCTACAAATACCAGCTGAGACACAGAAAAGTCCTACCTGGAGCATGTTTATAACATTGCTGCAGTGATTATTTTTCTGGTTTATTATTTCAAACCGAATTCTCTTGCATTTTCCTATTGCTCCCTTTTTTTCAACCATCTCTTTACTAGTACAGCTTCATTCCTGTCTTGCAGATGCCCTCACAACCCACTGCTCTGCTGCTTCATTAACCTTTATAAACCTTGAGCATCCTTTGCATGTTGGCAGTTGTAGTGTCATGTCTGCTGCATGCTCAGGATCGCTCCTGGTGGGACATTTCCTGCGCTGCGCTTGCCCTGCACACTTGAAAATTTGAATTACAGTTTTATTCTTGGTGTTGGAAGGCTCACTGTGATGTGAGCCTCACCTAAGTTCCTGCCCAGGCCACTGCAACACCAGCTGAAGTGTTTGGTTTGCCTGAGTGTCCTTGAGCTTAGTGAGAACCTCCCTGGAATTCTCTTCTCCTTCCCTTCTTCCCTCAAGCAGGGCAGTTGATGACCTCTCCTTTTCAGTCTTTCCACTGATTCTCTCTCTGTCTTACTAATTTTTGGCCATATCAGTGTATACTTCTCCTAACTCTTACCTTGCACTTCAGAGGACAGGCACTTTCTTATTTTTTAAGCCACAAGTGCAGGTTGAACTTTCAAAACTTCAGTGGCCAAAGTAATGTGAATAGGTGAAAGCTGCATTTCAGGTTGCCCCCCGTTCTAGGCTGTATTGTAAATTGAAATGAGCAATCTTGACAATGCCTCAGCACATTCTTGTTTTGATTGCAAAACAAAGCTAGTTGTGCACTTTATACAGTATTCTCCTTAATAAATGCATGAAATACTCTGTTAGAAATTATACTTTATTTTTCCTCTTTCTTTAAAGAAGTTTGTTACTTTATCTTTTTTGGACTGGAAATCCTGCCCATTAGCACAGGTTTCTCTGGACACTTCAATGTGTTTTGGTTCCTCTGCTAAGGTGTATTTATGCTGCTCTAAATGCTTAGTTGGGGGTTTTTTGTTGTTTTTGTTTGTTTGGGGTGTTTTCTGTTGTGGTTTTTTTTTTTTTACTTTTGGTTTTATTTCCAGACAGTTTTCCTGCTTCTTGGTCCATTTGAAATGTTTCAGGGATGTGAGTTGCCCAGAACAGTAATTCTCTTGGTGGAGTCTGTATCTCTTTTTCACTTCAATAACCAGAGGAGAGCACAGATCTCACTGTGGATCATTCCCAGCCCCAGCAGACTCTGGGTTCTGCTCCACCACATGTGAGATGCTTCATCCACAACACTTCCATATGTACCCAGTGCAAGTTTTGCTGTTGCTTGTAAACAGTTTTCAGCTCATTTCTTTCAAAAGATAATATTCCTTCTTGGTATGACACTGCAGATCAGTGTTACCTGGCTCATTCCCTGCTCTGGTTGATGGATTTGGATAACGTGATGCCTTACAGGTCAGGGCATGCTGGAGTTCCCTTGCTTCTGACAGGCAGCATCTTCCAAGAGGGTAGTGGCACACTGAAAGGAGAGCATGGGTTCCTGCTCTGACAGGGAACTTTGGGAGTTGCAGCATTGCTCTGTTTGTCTTCCACTGAGTTCCAAAAACGCAGTGGAACCCAGTCTGTCTTCATGCTCATCCTAAACAGCTGCTTCTCCAGAGCAAGATCAAACTTGATGGTTTGTTAAAATACTGGTGTGTGTGGATGCTGCATGGTGCTGCTGCAGTGTCACTGACCAGTGGAACACCAAAGTCAGTCTCTTACCTCTGGTATTGAGCTTAGGAACCATCTCATTTCATCTGGCAGCTCACATGCCTGGTGTGAGTTTTTGCTGGTTTGGTCCCTGTGGGGATCAGATTGGCAGGGTTATCTCCCATCTCTGTGTTCTCTGAGCTCACAGAGCAGGTCAGTTCTCAATTAACACTGAGCAGAGGTAGAACAAGGGGGAATTTTCCTCTGGTCCTTAGCAGGGAGCTCTGCTTGCCCAGATCTGTTAAGCCACCGGTGTTTTGGGAGTGCTTCCACACCTGTGAGCTCCCTCTTGGTCTGAGCAATGCTGTCACACACTTGGCCTGTGCTGGAGGGCTCTCTGGCAATCTCCATTTCACCCAGAGCCTTTTGGCCCTTCTCTTAGCAAAAGGGCTTCCTGAATTCCATGGCTTCAGATCTGTTGAATGCCAGAGCTGGTGAGGTGCTTGCCATACAAAATGAGAACTTCTTACTCATCATCCAGACCTTCCTGCCTGTGTCTTCAAAGGACAGTTGAAAATCTTTCTCTGTAAGGTATTTCAGCTTGTTTCCTACCAGAACTTGTTCTGGATCCAGTGCTGTTGGCTGATTCCTGTTGGGAGTTCATGACCTGAAAGCCTTGAGTCCTTTACCACATGGGCCAGATACACTCTTCTCCCATCAGCAGCAAGATTCCAGTTTCTTTCTTGGAGCAGTATCCCAAAAAGGCCTAATTGTCAGTTTGCCAACCTGCTCCAGATTCAGTTGTCTCTGTAACTCACCCTTGTTCATCACTTCTGTGGGTTGGACATCTTTTGAAAGACTTTGGTTGGTCCCTTATAGGGACTTTAGTTCATTATTGGACACTAGAATTGTAGAAAATAGCTTTATTTTTTTTTTTTTAAATTTTAAAATACTGTAGCTGCAGTGGAAGTCATACAGAAATCCTTGTTATGTTTCTAGACTCCTTTCCCCCTGTGCAGCCCCTTCTGAGCTGCTGGGGGGCAGCTGTGCTTCCCCTTATTGCACAGGTAAACACTGAAATCACACTTCCTTGAGTGCCTGACAGGCAGCATGCAAACTTGTGCACTGCTTCTTTTTCCCTTTATGCAGCTTCTTTTTTCTTTGCTTGGGTTGAGTTTTTTTTTTCCCTTAACAGGAATTTTATGTGAGGCATTCACAGGAAACTTCTATATGCTTGTAGCAACCATGGTTTCTCAGGCTTTGTTAGAACTTCCTGGAATTATCCTTGTTTTTAATGTCATTATTTAAATATTGGCTGCAAGTTAGGCATGTTGTACAGAAATTGGCATTCTTCACCTGTTTTTTGGAAGTGCTCAGCACTCAGAGATTTCTTGGAATACAGCAGGGAGCTAAGAGATAAGACTTTGAAAATCAGGCTAACAAACAGAAATGCACAAGCCTCTTTTTTCCTTACTTGTACTCAAGTGGATAAAGCAAATATTAAGAAATGAAAAATAATTAACATGTAGTTGCTCTCTGTGCAGCTCCCAGCAGCTCCAGTAGTGTTCTTGTGTGGGGCTGCAGTCAGAACACACCTCTGGAGTTTGGTGCCACAGGTAGGTCACCTACTGATGCAGCTGTAAAAACTCAAATCCATGATTCAGTGACAAAGTGGCTCTGCCCATCCATTTCTTCAGTCACACCCAGGGAGAGAAAGGGCACTGCTTACCCAGGTGGGTCCTTCACTACCAAGCACCTTAAGAAATCCAGACAAGCACTTTGAAGGTCCCCCTGGAATGAGTAGATGTGACTTCTTGATGTGATTATTTGATGTTTCCTTCTGAGCTGAAGACAGATTTACTGTTCCACAGTACCTGGTGTGCTCTTGCCCATACTCGTGCAGCCTGCTGTGTCTGCTCCCAGAGGTGGCAGCAGACTCCGGTGTCCTGAGGGCAGTCCTGCTCACCCTGACATTCCTCTCATTTGGCAGTTACGTCTTCAAAAGACAGTGTCAAAAAGGCAGTTTGCAAAACAGTGAGCTTTTCGGTTCACAGACCTCACTGGAAAGCCTGCAGGCTTTTTGCTACCCAGTGTGGGAATAAGAGAGTGGCTGGCAGAGGTTGCTGAAGCATTGGCTCTGAGGAGTTCCTGCTGTGTGGGCAGCATCCCATCTCTGACAGGGATGGGGAACAGCCCACAGGCATCCCGTGTGCTCCAGAGGAGCCTGCTGGCCACATCCACCCTAACCAGGTGGGCAGGAGTCCCAGATAAATTCAGATTACAGCAGACACACGGGGCAGGAGGATCGGTATCTCGGTGACATCTCTCGGACCCTGGCGGGTGTTGAGTGATGATGAGGAAGGGGCCCGTCGCTCTCCCAGTCCTGCTCAGCACTTGGAAATCAGTGCTGGAAGGTGTCTGTTGCTTGGTGCAGAGCTGTGCAGCTCACCCTGGCTGCACCCCTGGAGGACCAGTAGGTGCCAGTGCTGCCCTGGGGACTGGAGCAGCGGCTCTGGCCTTTGGCTGCCCGTGCCCCAGCTCGGTGTGCTGAGCCTGCTGTGCTTCAGGAGCCTGGAGCTGCACGGTGGGAATGAAATCTTTCCTGGCAGCAAATCCTGGTCTTCTCCTGAGAAGCGTTGTTGTAAGAATAACACCCATTTGCTTTGTCTTACTGTAGATTTTATTCATACGTGTGCTGCATCTTGCAACTCTTTATTTTTTCCTCTCCGTTGTTACTGTTGCCAGCCCTTCATCAGTGAAATACAACACTGTCCAGGACCTTTAATTTTGAAATTTCATGGAACATATCTGTTATTTCAATGTGCTGACCAAACTTCATGCTTTTGGGTGTTTTCTGAGAGTTTTAAGAACTTTCTTGGAGAGGTTATTTTGGATTTTATTTTGGATTTTTTTAATCAGCCACCAGGTTTGGACGTGTAATAACTTCTTTTTGTGCTAGCCACAGATTTTTTTTTACTTCCTGGATGTTTTTCTCTGAAGGGACCAACACATAGCACAATTCAATTTAAATTTCTAATCCATGCATTCCTCAAGGCAGAAACCTTTTGTGCCTAATGATGCATCTGAGTCTAAGAACTGTACGTGGATAACATCTTTCAGAGTCCAATTAAAAAAATAAGTCTTAGATTAACCACATAATAATGACAGAAAAAAAACCCCACGTATAGATTTGAGACATTCAAATTTAATTCCCTCAACTTACATTAAGTTGAACTATTTCAGGTGTGTCAGAAGAGAAACTCAGTGGATATTCAGAGCAAAAGCTTTCCAGCTGCTCTATCCAGGTTCAGTGAGTGGACAGGACTCTAATTTTGAATATATACAGTCTTTCAGGGCTACTGATTTAACAAGTAACTGAGTAATGGCTTGTATCACAACCCTATTAAAATTCGCTAGTAGATCCCCTTGAAGTGCCTCTTTGAATAGTATCTGCTACAAGCACGTGAAAAATACACAGATTCACCCTACGAATTGCCAAATCTCAGGAGCAGCCCCTGTGCACGGATCTGTGCAGGATTCCCAGCCCCTTCCTTGCTCTGAACTGTGCACCCTTTTAGGACACCCCCATCTCCAGGAGACCTGCCTTTGGCTCTGCTAATTTGCTGTCCAGCCCAGGCATCCTAAGTTCTCGATGCTGAAAATTGAATAGAAAAAAATTAGACCTAAAAGCAACTGCATTGAAGCTAAATCTTTGGACCCATCCTTGGTCTCAGTAGAATAAGCAGGGAATTCTGCATAAAAATAGTATGCAGTGATAATTTTGCATAAAAGAATTGTTACACTTTATTGCATAAAAGTAATAATAATGATGATGATAATAATAAAAATAAAAGCCCACAACTGTTTTTTTACAGCAGTTGTGGAGAAGAAATATTCTGTCCTGGAACTCAAAAGCTGAATGTGATATCAGGGATCTCACATCTACTAACATAATAATCCAAGTCCTATTAATCCCAGAATTTGGGAATGGTTGACCTGAAATTCCTTGTTCCTTTGGAGTTTTTTGATGAAATCGCTGAGATTATCAGAATAGCCTGAGGAATTTGGATGTCCATATTCTTTTAGGTCAGAAACACTCTTTAGGGACAGCAGCCTCTATCCATTATGAAAACAGCAGGTACTAGTGTTGGACAAAAATACTTTCTTCTCCCTAGATGATTTCCTTATTTTCTGCAACACAAGGCAGTGCAAGAATTCCACTGGGCAGTTCTGCAGACACTGTAGCAGCAGGGATTCACAGGCAGGCCAGATTACCAGTCAAACACTAAACCACAGTTTTCTACCAAAATAAAGTTGCTTATTTGGTCCTTTTTGTGTAAGTTTTCCTAAATACTTCTGAATTTCTAGGAAAGTTGTCTTTTGCCAGTACTAATGACTTGTTTTTAAAGATGCTTAACCAAAATTTTATAACTTTCCATAAATTTTGGCTGACTAGACCCCTTAAATAGTTTATTGATCATACAGCCTCTGTCTGGGTTACTAGTAAATCTTGGATCATTGTGGAAATTATAGGATGGCTTTTGTTCCCTAAGGATAGATGAAGGAATCACTTACTGAACTTAAGTTGAATGAAGAAAAGATTTAAGGGGCAGATCTTCAGCTCGGATAACCTGGCAGGGTTCAGTGGAAACTACTTGATGTCAGCTGTGGATCTTGTCCTTCAGTGTTGAAGGCATTTCCTATATGTAATTTTTCTGTCTTACTGTAAAACAATTTCATATGGTTAAACTGTATTTTCCTATATTGTTCTGCAAGTTTATATACACCATAGTGCTCATCTCATCTCCTGTAAAATAAACTGTACAGAGACACATCGAGCATGGAATTGTCTTTAGCCAGTTGCTTTTCTTCTCCCACAGCTTGCAAGGTGCAGTTTGACCCAAGACATCCTTTGGGGATGTGCCACATGCACATGGACTTGGTTGATATTAGCTTAATGCAGCTTGAATTTGCAGCCACATCACTGGGGTGTAATCTTCTTGTGCTTGCCCTTTACAGATCTGCACACGATATTCAGACACATATGGTCCCTACAGTTTTTATTTTCTT
>VYZR01099843.1:51879-63266 GCA_013400675.1 Oxylabes madagascariensis | reverse complement strand
TTTTTTTTTTTTTTTCACTGGAAAACAATTTAAGAAACAAGTGTGCTTAAGTGGTTCTTGAGCAAGCAAGCTGACCATGAGCAGCCTGAGAGCAGCTGCCATGGAATGGGTGTGTTTTCATGTTTTAAGTGATCTGGAGCTCTTCCCCACCCAGTCACTCCTTTACTTTCAAGCTTTACATGCAGCTTGAAGCTCATTTGAAAGCACTGCTATAAAACCTTGTTAATGAATTTTCTCCTTTCAATATTTGAATTAACATGCATGATGACAGTTTTTCTGACAAAGTCAAAGTCAGACCTGCCAAAATCCTGCCTAATGCAACACCTGCCTGTGGAAGAGGGCTCAGAGCACCTGTGGTGCCTTGGGAAGGCTGAGCTGGAACAGAGACTGGACAGAGCTAGAGAATAAAGTAGGTATTTATTAAAAGGCCTTTAAGGATACATCTTGAGCCGGACAAGAGCCTGGCCAGGGCTAATCCCAAGGTGGACTCAAAATGGTCACAAAATGGACTAACGGTCATGAGGTCTCACACTTTTATAACTTTTGGTCCATTTGCATATTGGGTTTAATTGTCCAGTTACAGCTTCAGGTTATGAAGTCCCATCCTTCTTGTTCCTCCCTTCAGCTCACCCTTGTTTGTGCTTTTGGGCCTGAAAACTTGGAACAGTTATCCTTGGTGTGCAGCAGGAAAAGGATTTGTTTTGTCTCCGTGCTCTGTGAAGAGCTGAGTGACACTGAGTGTGAGCTCAGAGCTGCACCCCTGGGCAGCACAGAATCTGAAATACATGGAAGCTCAAACTTCAGGCATCACCTGGGGGTCACAGTTCTGCAGAACACGAGCCCCCCTTCTGGCAGGGTGTGACTCCTGGAGGCAGCCCATCCATACATCTCAAACCTCTGTGGAGATTCTTTCTAAGAATTTTTCCGGTTTTGAACTTACGTAAGAATTGGTTTCTTCAACCGCCTGCACTCTGTACTTGTCCATGGAGGTGGAAAGTGGTGGCAGAGGTGTGCACAGTCTTCTCAAAAAGGAGAAGACCCTGAAGGTAAAACACTGAAAAAATTCCAGGTGAAAGCTCGATTTTCACAGCAGTGTCTTTGCACCTTGTCCAAAGTTGCCTAAATCTGTTAAAAAAATCTCTGAACACTGATTCAGATTCTGCTGCATGGTGCAGAGCAGCTGGTGAATACCCTCCACGTGTTGTGGTACATTTAGCTGCAACCTGACAGCAAAAAGCACCTCCTGCTGTAGAGCACTTTGACATGACCTTGAAACCCAAGTTGGGGAGATACTGAACAAGCCATTTGCTGTGCTGGTGTAGTGCCCGTGCCCAGGAAAACTTCACAGTGAGAGGACCAGAGCAGGCATTGGCAGTGGCAGGGTGGCAACCTTGCAGTCTGCAATATTTAGATGCAGAGCTCACGAGGTTTAGCACCATTCTGCACAGGAATATCTAATAATTAAAAAATCAGCTTGGATTCCACAATGTAATTAAGCCTTTGACTTCTGAGGTCCATCCAAGAGGAAAAGCAGGGGATAACTGCACCTACAATGTACCTTGGACACCTACAAATGTCTCAGGCCTGAACTTTCAGCTGTGCTCCTGGACCCATGGGCCAGCCCTAAGGCAGGTGAGTCCTGTTGGTGCTCTTGGGGGCCCTGACAATGATCTGTTGGATCTGTCTTCATCTGTGTTGGTCACAGGAAGAGACAACTCTGCCTTGCAGGGCTTAGGATGGACAAACAGACAGCCTGCAGAAGGTCCCAGATGTTTGTGATGATTTGCAGTGTTCATGGAAGGATGCACATAAGGCACTGAAGTAGGGGTAGACTTGGCTACTGCTGTGAGTCAATTGAAAAAGTTACTCTACAAGGTGGATGGGCTGAAAGTGTTTTTAAGCCTTCAGAAGTCAGTGTGCCCTGTGTTCTGCATGAGGCCCTTAGAAGTTAAGCTGTGTGTAAAGTAAAAGTAAAGCTGTGTGCAAAGTTAAAGCAGTTGGTTTAACTCGGTTCTTGTAATCTTTCCTGGTTTGCTGCACTACCACCATTTCTGTCATGTGGTTTCAGTGAACACAGTGGCAATTTCTGAATTGATGGTCAGATGGCCCAGGGAATTCTCTTTGCACAGCTTACTTTGAACTAACCTCACACACAAGGGAAGTTTCAGCAGTCACAATCCTCTAGCTTGACTCGAACCATAGAAATACTCATGTCCTGTTTCTTCCTTGGGGAAGTTACTGTCTCAGTCCTTATACAAATGGAAACAAATTACAAACATGCACTGGTGAAGTATTTATTGTAGGGACAAACAATCCAACCTCAGTGGTCTGTGCTGCAGGCTGTTTGCACTGTTGTTTTCACAAGTCCCTGAAAGTAGAGGATGAAAACCTTCAGCTCAGATTTTATTCTGACTTCCTGTTTTATCAAGTAGAAAACCAAACACTCAAGTCTCCCAGAACTACAGCAGGAGTTAATCTTTTTAATCTTTTTATTTACAGAGCTATGATTTTTTTTTTCTTTTTTTTCTTTTTTTCTTTTTTTCTTAAACTTGGCAAATGTTTTAAGACTGTGTCACTTGTCTCTGGTTCTTTGCTCAAAGAGACTGGGACTGATTTTTTGTATCAGCTGTTTGGATGTCTTTAAGCTGAGTTCTACAGCCAGCTCTGCTCTCAGGCTTCAGGGGCTCTTCCCACTGCCCTTCCACTTTCTGCAAGTCTGTGTAAAAGGGAAGAAGACTGGATGGCACTGTGGTGGAATGTGGAAATGTGGGGGTTAAGTCCAGACACCCTCCTAGCACTGCTCACAATTCTCAGGGATCTTTAATGAGAATGCCTGCAAATCGTGTGCAGCTGTGTGTTCAAGGTTAACAGCCTGGTTGCTGTGGTGCTTCCAGACACCACAGCACAGAGAGGTGTGCTCAGTGCCTTTTTGACCTTTGTTGCTTTGTGCTTTTCCTCTGTTGCTGAAACCAATTCATTTCTCACCTCCCAAGTCTGTGAAAAGTAGAACTCTGGGTCAGGCCAAAGGTCCATACAGCCAAGTGTCCTGGCAGGACAGTGACTGGTCATGTCACTGACAGTTTCACCAGTTTCATAGGCAAGGGTGGGAGAAGAAAGCTTTGCCATGAATTCCATGGAATGAACTGTGATTCAACCCTAGATTACACTTTGATCCTCTGCTCAGGGACCCTTCCCCAGCAGTGTCAGTGTTGGAGTTAAACAGCACATGACAGATTTTTTTTTGCCTCCCTACAGATAGATAGATGGACAGTTTAGTCAGTGATTGATAATTGATCTTCTGTGATACCCTTCTCAAATAAGTCCAATAAATCCACCCCTTTGCTTCCCTGAAAGGCAAAGGGGAAAGGAAAAGCTGAAGAATTCTTTCTAGTGCCTTTTTGTTGTTTTTGTTCCTTTTCTTAGTTCATCTAGATGATGTTTTGCATCCTCTTTGCTCAGCCAATGTCATGAACGTGATGCACAAGGAAACAGATTCTGAGCCTTTGCGGGCTGGGTATGTGGCAGCTGAACTTTAATTTCCTGGAGCTAATTGCAATGATGAAGCTCACAAGCAGCTGCTTCTCATTGTAGTTGTGTGTGGCTCCAGGAATGACTGCAGAGATATCTAAACACGAGATGACATTTAGCATAGCAGAGAGTTGGTGAGATTTGAAATGGCAGGTGGAAAAAAAATAGTTAAAAATCCAGAAGGGTGGTTGCTATGGAAGTTGGAAAAGATGATGTCAGCAAAATAACATCATGAAGAATTTTACAGATCACAGAATTTTCCTTAATGGGAGCTCAGACTGATGGGAAAAGGGAAGAAAATTCCAGAATCAAATGAAAAGAAGTGAAAGGAAGGACCAGTATTATCGATTCCAAGGCATAACTGACAGAGCTTTCCAGAATGGAATGTTTGTGCTTTACTGTTTGAGCCTTTGAGGCACGGACCCTGGCATGTAGAAGCAATATATTTAACAAAGAATGTAAGTACCCATGAATAATTAGCATACAGTTGACGTCTCTGGCTGTAGGAGGAGCCACTGTGTCTGGAAGGTTGTGCTCTAGGTGTAGTAAAATATAAAAGATTAATAGCCTGCCTCACAATAGATTCATGAGATGGAATAAACCTTATTTGTACATATCTGTTATCACACCACATCTCATGGCAAAGCTCTTCTGAACCCCACAGGCTATTCTGGGCTTGGAATTTTTTTTTTTTTTTTTTTTTTTTTTTTTTTTTTAATTTTCTCATGCAAGTTTGGACAGAAAGCAAAGTCCTTGGCAAAGACAACTGCCGAGCTGTGGCAGTCAGGTTTAGGCGTGGGTTGTCGCTGTGTCCTGAGGATTAACAGATCACCTTGCCTTACTGAATGGATTGACTCAGCAGAGTCCAGACTCCCAGGACTGTGGGAAGCCTTTATCTCCCACCAGGCTTTCTCATAAGGCAGTGCAAATCTGGGGACTAAAGGTGAGAAACCAATTGATAAAGAGAAAAGACCTCTTTTGTTACCAGCTCTGCACAAGCGTAAACCCCTGGGGAAATGTTAAACTTTCTGTTGCCAGATAATTAGTCAGTGTGCAAATTAAATACATAATTTACATTAAATATCACTTGCAGACAAGCACCAGTTTAGGTCAGGCTGTCTCCTCCACTCGTTTTGTCAGAACAAGATCCTGTTTCTTGTCCTTCCCACTGTTTCTGTGTGTCCAGTCTGTGCACTTGTAGCATCCCTGACTGCTGCAGGTGGTTTTATCAGCTCACCAGGCTTCAGTGTCCCTCCAGGGGCTCCACAGAGGGTGGAAACAAAATCCCAGGAGGATTCCTGACCTTCCAGTTCCCAGAAGGACAGTCAGCTCTTCCTGACTCTGACTAACCTATGTGAATTGTGAAGTTCGCTGCTGTCTTTTAGAAATATTTGGAATTTAGGAGCTTGTAATAATTCTGTAAAATAAATAATGGTATATCCTTGCTGTTATCTACTTAGAAAGGCACTTTCTGAAGGAATCTGTGTGATGGTTGTTTTTGTCTGGATCAGACCTCAGGCCAACAGGGCCTGCTTATATAACGAGAGTTGATTTTTATAAACTGAAAGAGGCAAAAAGCCCAAACACATAATAGAGAGGATAAAATACAGCTAGAGGGACTGCTGGTCAAAACACAGAAAACTGGATTCTTGACCACATGAAAATCATTAAAATGCAATTAAAAAGTAAACTATTTCACTGAGATGCCAAAAATCTTACAATTTCTATGTTTTAAACACCTAAGAAAAACACATTCTAAATCACTTCAATGTCTTAAACAATGGCTCTAGAAGAAAACAGTCTCTTTTAAATTGAGGAAGACACAATGTGTGCATGTGTGATGTCTGGTGTTTCCAATGGCTGCTGAAGAAATCCACTGCAGTAAAATTCTATATAAGCAGAATTCACATTCTAGTATAAAACCTTTAAAAACTGCAGATACATTATTTTAAAATCAATCAAACATTTACAGTTTATTAATATGTTACTGAAATATACAACTTTGTATTGATTAAATAGATAAACACAGAGTTGTAAAAGAAATACTTTTTTAAAGTGCCAGAAATACGTTCTTGAACTAGTGCTAGTCAATGAATTGATCTGTTCTTTGCAACAAAAGAGTATAAATGCCACAGGTTGCATGGCTAAACCTTTGTAGCCTGATAAATAATCATAAAAAGCATTGGTAAGTTATATAAGCTGGATCATAGAATATTAACAAACTTGGTTGCATTTCATAGGTCTCTGGATGAGTTTGGATGTGAGAAATGAAACTTTCCCATGGCTCTTGTTAGATGTGGAAGAAGGATTTCACAATTCTCTTTTGGTGCTGTCACAATCCCATGTCTTTATCCACTTTGGGTCCCCTGGGAGGAAGGTGGAGGCAGCACTTCCCACTGAGCTATTTTGTCATTAGGGGCAAACCAGAAGTCCCGGTGGCTTGTGTCAAATAAAAAATAAAATAAAATCAGGTAACAAAAATTGTATCAGAACATTTCATTTGGGCACATTCTATGGAAGTATTCTGGGTTTTTCATCTCATAATAACATTTCCAGCACTAAACTTTAAGTGAAGATGCTCAAAACTGCAAGCAAAAGCTTGGTTCTTCCCAAGTTTGTTTTTGGGTTTATAATATAGATATATATTTGTTTGGTCTGGTTTGTTCTAAAATTGGGGTGGTTTTCTTGAGATGGGGTATGATTTCAGTCTGTGAAGGAAGGAGTCTTCCACACACATATATTTGTGAACCACTCCTGTGGAAAAGAAAAACTAAGAACTTTCTCATGACGTGACTCGAAGCCAGTCACACATGGATGAAGCTGACAAAATGTGTCTCCAGAGCCTACCCATTTCCAGAGTTCATCCTGCTTCCTGGTGTACCTCACCAAAGCAAAAATGCCGGCTCAAAGCTCAAATGCTGCATCCAGAAGACCTCTTCCACCCCGCCACACGGGTTAGCAACGTCCAGCTCAATAACGTTTTTCTCAGACCGAGAGAACTGGAACCCCTGGGCTATCAGCTGCTCCATCCTCGCACTGCACATCCCCGAGCTCCGAGCAGCCTGGAGGTGAGAGATCTGTCCCCACACTGGCTGCTGGCAGGCGCTGTCCCCGGGGACAGCTTCCTAAATCTCACTTTCCTCGAAGACCTCCTCGGTGGTCTCTCCGGTGGTGACCTCTCCCTCGCTGCTGTCCGACATGCTCATCTGGGGGGGTCCTGCGTGGGCCTCTGTCCTCTGCCTGCCCAGCACCTGCTGCAGCTGCACCTCCCAGGGCTTGCTCACCTCCAGGCACAGGCGGTGCTTGCTGCTCAGGTGCTGCTTCTTCTGTTTCTGCGAACATTTCCTCAGGTATTTGATGTTCTCCCCGAGGAAGCAGAGTTTGCAGCCGAAGGGATCTGCCAGCAGGAAGCGGGACCACTGCTTCTGCAGCTCTGCTTTCACCTGAGGGGAGGAGAAAAGAGTTGCTGGTAATAACACCTTACGTTTTAGCTTTCACGATTTTCAGATTCTGCGCTGCCTAGGGATGTAGTTCTGAGCCTCGTATTAAGTGCTGGTAAGCTCTCTTCACAGAGGAAGTAGATAAATTCTTTTCCTGCTGCACACCAAGGACAACTTTCAGGCCCTAAAGCACAAGCAACGGTGGACTGAAGGGAGGAACAAGAAGGATGGGACTTCATATCTGAAGCTGTAATTGGACAATTAAACCCCAATATGCAAATAGACCAAAACTTTCAGAAATTTAAGACTTCATGACCGATTGCCCATTTTGTGACCATTTTGGGTCCACCTTGGGTGTAGCTCTGGTCAGGCTCTTGTCCTGCCCAAGGTGTATCCTAGAGGCCTTTCAATAAGTATCTGCTTTACTCTTTAGCTCTGTCCAGTCTCTGTTCCAGGTCAGCCTTCCCAAGGCATTCAGTAATGGCAGTAATGACCACCCTGTAGTACGAGGACACAAATATTAGTTGCAAAATGAGAGGAGCTGCCAAGTGGTGAGCTTCCTGCCCCTTTGAGGTTTACCTTGCACCTGCTGCTTGTAGGGTAGGAACAGATTTGTTTGCTAAATCAATGTGAAGAGTCCAACCTCTTCACCCCGACTTAGGAAAGCTTTTCCTCTGCAAATCTGAGGAGTTTGAGAGCTCAAATGACTCCCCTGTTCACAGCCTGCTGCAGGGAGGAGGAGGAGGAAATCCCAGGGGCTGTGGAAACGAGGACCACGCAGCTTTTCCCAAGTGTTATGCTGGTGTAGCTGGTTTGTTTTGTTAGAACATTTATTTGGCAGCCTGATGGCAATCCTCAGCACTGAGTGTCGCCCTGCCTGCACGCCAGGAGCCAGCAGTGCAGAGGAGAGCAGGCTCCAGCCCCGTGTGGAGGAGCTGGGGCTTCCCCTGTGTCCTAGGGCCTCCCAAATTTGCCCTAAACCAGGACACCGTGGCTCTAACAGCGTAGCCCTGATTTAATACCTGAGATGTTTTGGTTTTGGGAAATTCTTTTCCCAAGCAATTTTAATTAAACAAGAGAAATGTTTTTGTAACTGTACCTGTGTTTATCCATTCTTTCTCACAGGAGAGGTTTCTTGATGAACATCTGTTTTAACCAATGTGATTGAAGAGGTTTGCCTTTGTTTCACCAATCAAATTGGTCTGTGTAAAATACTAGATAAGAGAGTCACATCTCAAAAATAAAGAGTCATTTTTCTAGCCTTCTGATCGAGAGTCTGTGTTGTTGTTTGGTGCACAACAGCAATATAACAGCATCACTTTGGCCTGAGAGTTCTCCTGGACCAGGTGGAAGAAGGCCAAAAGAGCAAATTCCAACAGCTGTGAGAGCTGCTGGCAATTCTGAGCCCTTTGCCAGTGTCACACAAGCACTTCTCCAGAGCAGACCAGTGCCAGCTTTCCTGATGCCTTAGGATTTTAGCTTTTATATTTTTCATGTTTGTAATCCTACATTTCTTTAGTGTTTAACTCTAAACTGCAGTGCTAGCTACTGTCTTTGTATTTTGGTCAAACAAAACAATTCCTCTCCAGGCCTGAAACTCAAGGTCATCCGACTGTCTCAGGCCCTGAGAGATGTAAATAAACTGAAAACTTCTCTCACAACATTGTGTCTTACCTCTCCATTTGCAAAGCAATAGAGAACTGCTACCAAAAAACCCTGTAAGAGAAAGGGAGTGAGAGGAAAAAGTCAGTGTGCAGGAAATGCCTGAAGCTATAATTTAAAGGTAACATTAGTGTTAAAGCCATAAATATAAACAATGCTCCCTAATGTTCAAAAAAAAAACTAGTTATCCACTTTTATTTATTAATGAAGTACCCAGTCACTTGTTTTTGTGCAGTTCCTTGGCAAGTGCAGGGCACATTTTGTGTACATGCTGAAGAACAGCATGTAAAACCCAGTTTTATCTTCATTTTGCTACCACATCATGTTTTTTCTTTTCCTAACTATTGCTCTTATACTGTGCTGCTATTTCCAAATGTGGTAAAATAAAAGAAAAAAAAAGAATGCAGCTTCATTTCTCATATTATCTATATGCTTGTTTGGGTTTGAAAATGATTCTACTGAGATCTCATTTGGGTTCTTTTTAGAAATTATTTCTATATTACGTGATTAGTGTTTGTTCAAAGTTCAGCTATATTGAGTCCTATGGCCATTTGGAATTGCTGTTTTTCCTTTGAAACTGATTTAGATAAACACCTTAAAAAAACCGTACAGAAACATCTTGTTTTAAACCAACCCCAAAATTATTATTTCCATTTGCCTCTCTCTGTCTGCGTTTGATCTCAGGCTAAAGCAGCTTACAGGCTGCATCTCAGCCTCACAGACATGCAGATTTATTCCCACTGCTTCAGGAAATGCCCTTTTTTGGTCTGTCTAAAGGCATCTGTGACCCAAGTTCTGATTAAGAGAATAAATACTCTGAGTCCCAAGTCAATATTTATATCACAGCTGCAAAGGTGCAATTCAGTTGACAGCATTCAATGGTTCCCACACTCATATTTTTCCAGAAATGTCTCTGCTTTGCCTACATAAAAGTTTAAAAAGAAATTCACATACACAGAAGCTTCACCGTTTTTTATTATATCTAGAATTAACCAACAGCGTTCTGAACCTGCTGTTAATTTTCTAGCAGTCCTGAATTATTTAGAGTCATTATTTCCTGAAGCATATGTGCAGTTTTATCTGCCATAAACCAGTGGGAATGGGGACAGGAGAAGTAGAAAACAGAATTGCTTTCTCCATGTATTTTATTTCTCTCATTTTTTATGCTTCATCTGGGTTACGGTAGGAAGATATAGTTAATTAGCATTGATAATTGGTGATATTAAGTACAAATTGTAACTTAATAATTATATCACATAAATATATAATGTAGTCTCATCTAATATTTTAAGTATTTAAACATATTAAAATATTATATTAAATACAAATTTACTAGCTTAAAAAGCAACTTTTTATGCAGAACTTCTGCTTCTGGAGGCAGCTCTCTTTTTTGGGGGGTAGAAAGTTCATGACTCTGCTGGGTGGTTTGGGGGCGTTTTTTTTGTTATGGGTATGAACTCTAAATTTGACCTCACGGGCACCACAAGCAGAAACAGGATTTAAACCACACTCCTGAGCCTGCTAAGCCACTGTGAGAAAGGCAGAGACTCCCCAGGTCAGGATCTGCCGGTGTCAACCTCCCTGGGCTGATTTCAGTTTGTAAATACCTCTGGGAATCTCATTCACTGCTGCTGCAGCACAAGCAGGGTAAAATCACACCAGGAGGTGGAAGGCTTTGCTGGTTATTTATATTTGATGCTCACTTTATATCCTGGTTTCTTTAATGCTTGCTCGTTTTTCTCCCAGTAAAGTGATTTTCACACTTAGAAACCTTTCCTGTGTATTGTGACTTCTCAAACACACGTTTGCAGAATTGTCCCAGTGTGAGTGAAAATGGAGAATCAGAAATTCAGAAGGGATGTTCATTAGCAGAAACACCGATAGGAAAGGACAGATGCACACGTAATCCTCACAGTTGTTCTTCAGTTCCAATGACAATTGCAATGTGATAAATTGCTCATCAAATAACTGGGTTCTCTCCACCAGAAACCAGAGTTTTTTCCTGAGGGTAACAATTTCCATGCACAATTTCCACACCAAGATGTTTAGATTGCTCCATTTCCTAAAGCAAAGCAGCATCATACCTTCAACAGAACTCCCATTTAGAATTTAATTTCGTGCTCCTTGAAAATGTTTGAGTTAAACCTTCAGCTGAGATCCCAGGGATAATTGTTTTTCTTTAACAAAACAGTTTAACTGCCTTTTAAAACTACTGAGAAGATTTGCAGACTAAACAAATGTAATTGTGTACAGTTTATGTGCTTTTTGGCTAATCCCTTCATAAATAATGCTGCAGCTAAAAAAGAGAATCTGCAATAAACATTGGCTAAGATCTCTGGGTATTTTTTAATGGAGCTTTGCTTCTAAATCATGACTTGCTGCCAAGCACATGCATGTTTCTCTAAAAGGAATGAAGTTTGTGCTCTTTAGCAAAGATGAGCGAGCTGGTTTATGTATCAGATTTCTTTGTACAAGCCAGTAAATAAAATCTTCACTTAAAATGATTCTGCACTTTTAAAATAACATTTAGGCACTGCAACCTCTCCAAGTAAGGATATGTCTAACCAAGGAACTTATATTCCAACATTAAGGTCTCTTCCAACCCAAATAATTCTGTGATTTTGTGAACACCATGTCAGCAGGCTCCTTGGGCTTGTGGCTCTCCAGGAATTCTCTGCTGTCGCTCGGGACATTTTTCCCCTCAAGCTGTGGTGGAAATTTTAAAGTATGACCTCAATAACAGTGTCGAAACACTGA
>VYZR01099843.1:23179-44878 GCA_013400675.1 Oxylabes madagascariensis | reverse complement strand
GCATCCAAAGCTCAGCTTACAAACACCTCAACAGTTGATGCTGTAGGGCAAACTTCCAAAACTGTAACTGTTTTATGGCCACTAGAAGCACACTAGAAGCTAACACATTACCTCTGGACTGAGGTATAATATCCACCCAGTTTCATCATTTGGTCTTTTTGAGTAAATATTGTAGTATACAGAGTCTTTTATAAGAACTGCTGCGGCACGCAAGATAAAGGATGCAAATAAATTCATATGGATGTAGTTTCTGGTGCAGTGAAGCTTTCTGTGGGAGAAAAAATAATGTATGAAATCCTCTGGGATATATCGAATTTGCAGAAATAAATTTTTCTAAACCCAACAAAGAGCCAGCAAAACAACTGTTGTATTCATATTGTTGCCATCAATGGATTCTGCTTAGAAATTGCATTTGTACTGCTCCTTAGAAAAATACAAGTTATTTACATGGAATCACCAGAATGGTTTGGGTTGGAAAGGATCTTAAGGCCCATCTCATTCTATCCCTCCTGCCGTGGCAGGGAAACCTCCCACTGTCCCAGGCNTGCCATGGGACACCTTCCACTAGACCAGGTTACTCCAAGGCCCATCCAACCTGGCCTTGAAATCTTCCCCAAGTGAGGCAGTTTCTCTGCATGGCCTGTGCCAGGGTCTCACCGTAAAGGATTTTTGCCTAATATCTAATTTAAATCTACCATCTTCAGCTCAAAGCCGTTCCCCCTTGTCCTATCACTCCATGCCCTTGTCCAAAGCTCATCCCCAGCTTTTTGGTAGCCCCTTCAAGAACTGGACAGCTGAAAGGTACTGGAACACTGGAAACGAAATAAAAATTTCAATTTCATAAACAGAAGAATATGAGTATAGGGCTCTGTACATTTAAAATTCATGTAAATTTATACTAACCTGAGTAAAGAAAGTATAAGCAGAGCTAATACCAGTGAGATGAGAGAAAAGTAATATCCTATAGTGTATAACAGCTGCAATGTGGTCAATAGTTTGTGTTCTTCTTCCTGGGAATAAAGAAGAAAAGTATGTTACGTGGGCAGGGGGACAGAGCAGAAACACAGCTCAGAAACTTTGGGGATCACCTTCTTTGAGCTTCCAGGAGCCAGGGCAGGATTCTGGTCCCTGCTCTCTGCACTGCCTTTTGAACTCAGGGTTTGACAGAGTTGCACTCAGAGTTTCTTTTTAAATGCAAAGGCACTCCCAGAGTACCCCCAGATTCCTCCTGCACAAACACCATTCATAGTCCAGATCACAGCTGATCCTTGCCATGATTCCAGAGAATGCTGGTGGGTTAGCAGCTGCAGAGATAACTCACTGAACCTGCACACTCCAGTGTGTGTGTGGCCTGCAGACACAGTTACTGACCAGCTGTCTGCACAATTCTGAGAGCCAGCTCTGTCCAGAGCTATTGAAACAGACTCACTTCTGTCTTGAGTTCAAAGGAAAAAAAATTATTGAATTAGAGCTGTTTTGAATGTCTTTGAAGGACAAATAAGACCTCAGAGGAGGAAGGGAACTGCTCACACTTTCACAGATTATCACAGAACACCCTGAGTTGAAAGGTACCCACAAGGATTCTTGAAGTCCAATTGTTGAGGTCCACTCCTGGCCCTGCACAAATTTCCTTTCAATTTGCCTAACTTAAAATTTCTTTTTCTTAAGTTTTTTCTATTTTAGCTGCTTATGTCTACCTCTGAACTATTCAACCTTCTAGCCCAAGAAAAGCGTCTCTGAAGAGGGAAGGAGACACAGGATGTGTGGCTTTCATAATCTGCATTTGGCCTACAGAGATTTTCTTGGAACCTGTGTCTTTTCCTCAGTGAGTTTGCTGTTTTCCTTGTTCTGCTACTCAGCACCAGGGACTTCAGCACTGTCTTCCTGCCAGCAGTTTTCTCTAATAATTTCATGCTAGTGAGCCATGCCTCTCTTGAAGGGGGTGAAAGTGCCCAGGGAAAGCAGTGTGGGTGCAGGAGATTCCCAGCTGTTAGTCACTCTGCTCCATGGAAACATTCCAGCTTGTAAAAACCTTGTAAAAATCTCAAGTTAGCATCTTGGCTACTTCGATTTTGCAACACCAAAGCACATGAAACCAAGCTGATTCCTCTGATGTGTGAAGACAGTGGCTCTGGGTTATTTCCAACATCTTGGGGGGTTTCAATTAAATAAAACAAAGAGGTACAAGCCCACATTCAGTGTTGGTAGGAAAGCTGGTAAAAGCTTTCAAAGAAATTGTCTGCTGTCACACAAGATGAAATAACATGTCTTGCAGAAACAAACATGCTGTTCAGAATGGTCAACAAACCTTGAAAAACACTCAGAACTTATGAATATTTATTACCTTTTCATAAATAGACTGAAAGCTTGGAAATTCTTTTACTTACTATATAAAGAGCTCAGTAAAAACATAGTAATACACGGAGATACTAAACTAAAAATGTTTCATAACTAATCAGCAAAGCAGTGTTACTTGCTAAAGTAAGAAACAGCACTCGGTCAGAATTAAAAAGTAAAAAATAGTGGTGATAGTGCTTACTTAAGAGACCTAATTCTGACATCTGCTAAGCTGAACTCCACGGCAAAAGAAATTTGGCTGACAAAGTCCAGCCCCTGGCCTGATGCAATATGAGAAATACAGGAAGGATGGCGTTAGATTAGGGTGAATCCTCCAGTCCCTGACCAGCTAACTTTGAAATAACCAACTAACAGCTCATGAAATGCTGAAAGGCTCATTAAATGCTTAAAGGCTCAGGAGGGAATTGTCTGACTTCGACAGACTGATGTGATTTGGGGAGATGCTGGGATGCTTCCCTGCTTGACAAGTTGCAGTGTTTTTCTGCTTTCTTCGGAGAAAATCAGCACATGTGAACACTGGACTCTGAACAGAAAATAACTTGTGGCATCTAAAGCAGGAATCCCCCTTAATATTTTCTCTTCTGCTTCTTATAAATAAAATAACAGCTTTCCATTTGGTAATTTAAATGAAATCTGAAGATCCTTTGCAGGTATTAAATGGAAATGTTTTGTCAGTTACTCAAGAAAGGATTAAGAAGATTAAAGTTTTCAACCGCAATATAAAACATACTTACATTTTTTTGGAAATGATTTTTCTCAGAACATTCTGAACTATCTCGCCAAATGTCTGTGGAATTTTCCTTTGTTTGCCAAATCCCTTCATCCAAGCAGACTCTGTATACATGTCCTACACTTCCTGAAAGTAAACAGAGTTTTAGTTTGAAAGGTCAAAATAGAGATTTAATTTTTCATACACATTTGAAAGATTTCTGCCTTACACCTCCACAATAGACTCCACACCACCCATACTCACAAAAAAGAATAAACCTCACTTTTCTTTTGTCTTTGTCAATATTTTTTTTTATATTTACATAGGACAAAGTAGGAATGTAATCCAGCAGAAATAAATTCCCAGAATGTACCTGGGTTTTACAAGAAAACCCACACAGTAAATCCAAAAGAGAAGCCTTCCTCTCACTTCATTCATTTTTCCTAATTTAGCTCGTGAATGGGCAATTCACTGACCAGGTTGTGCAGTCAGAACCGCACAAGGATTTGATTAAGGAAGGATCTTTCTCTGTAACACCTGACGTTGCAGGCTGGTGTTTCATTTCTGTGCTCTGGGGCAGGTCGGGTGAACTGATGAAGTTCTCTTGGTTTTCACTGCATTGTCCCAATTTATGCTAATTAGGAATCTGCCCATAGCATCAGAGGAATGGTGTGGGGGCCCTGGTTGATGTTTGTTTGAAGTTCTCCTTAACAGTGGCCATCCGTTTATTCCAAATCAGACCTGAGCTTTTTCAATAATTTTTGAGCTGAAAGTGTTTAAGGGTGGCAGCAACAACCAGAATATCTTGTTTTGCTCAGCTCAGAGCTGTGAGGATTGCTTTGGGAGCACAGTTTGTTGTGATGGAACAAGAGCTCTGTATGAATACTAGACACTGGAAAAAACCTTAAACCATCCACGAAATGTGATCAGAAATCTTGCTTTTGTAGAAATTCAGACCAAAAAAAGAGTCTTCATTTCATAGAGGCAAAATGCTTTTGTTTATTATGAAGAGCTGGGTTTGTTCTAAATGGCTGGCAGAAGCAATTTGGCAGATTAGATAGAAACTTGGTGTCTTGCTGCTTATTAGCATAAAAAAGGATAAATTATATTAAAGAACAAACCATGTGTGGTTTGGGCTGGAGAAAGCTGGGATAAGCAGCTGGTAGCAGTCTCCCAGAAATTAAAAGACTCGGGCAGAACTAGTGCCTCCAAGAGGAATTAGAAAAGCAGCTCAGAAAGGCTGTTTAGCAGGATTCAGAAATGCTGTTTAGCAGGATTCAGAAAGGCTTTTTAGCAGGATTCAGGAAGGCTGTTAGCAGGATTCAGAAATGCTGTTTAGCAGGATTCAGGAAGGCTGCTCTGTGCTGATAGCAAGGCCCTTCCATTCCTTTATGGGAATCTTGTTTGGTCCTCGACACTTTTGCTCCTGAAGGTGTTTTTTTTTTTCCCCTCCTTCCTGAGAGCTGCATTCCCTGCAGGAAAAGGCTGCTTTGTTCACCACAGCACTGCCTGGTGGTGAGCTGCACCTCGCTGGAGGGCTGAACCCCACTGAGCTTGGCTCTTCCAGTTTCCTGGAATTGTGTCTGGGAGCAGTGGGGACCCCAGAAGTCGAAGCTCAGGAGCTGAACCCTGAATCTCTTACTTCAATAAAGCCCTGGCAGTGTGGTTACACGACCTTGCCAACGTTGCTTTACAGCAGACAACACAGAGCTGCGGCAAGCAGGGATGGAGAAAAAGAGAGATTAAACATTGAGAATGATTTTGTGCCTCAGTTCGGAAGTGGTGGAAAGAGGTGAGACTCTTTCTGCTCATCCACTTCAGACGGGCAGGATAAACAAGCACCACCTGTCCTTCGGCTGAATTCCTGGCACAGACTCCCAGACAAGTTCCCACTTTCACATTACCGTTTTCCAGCCATGGCAAATAGGAAGGACAGGGAACAGAGACATTTCCTGGGGGTGAGTAAGGCCAGCAAACAAACTGATCAAATGTCCCATTGCAATGTACTCCTGGGGAGAGAAGCAAATAAAAGTTTTATAAGAAGTTGTCCAGACAATGGATAATCATGGAAACCATTTTGTACTGCTCCAGGTAACCTGCAAGCTACTCCAGAGTAACAAGATATTGCAGATAAATGTGGTGTATTCCCCGTGCAATGCTCCGTGCACAGCGCAGAAACAGGAGCTGCCCTCCTTCCCTGAGTCCATGCTTCACTTGAAGGGTTTAGACTCTCCACCAGAAGTTTACTGCTTAAAATCACAAGGGAGATGAGCTCAGACCTCACCAGGGTCTGCAGACTCCTTTTGAGGGGCAGCATGGGGACAGCTCTGTGACAGGGACAGAACCCATGGAATGGCTGGAGTTGTGCCAGGGGAGGTTTGGGTTGGAGATCAGGGAAAGGTTCTTCCCCCAGAGCGTGCTGGCACTGCCCAGGCTCCCCAGGGAATGGGCACGGCCCCAGAGCTCCAGGAGAGCTTGGACAGCACTGCAGGGATGCCCAGGGTGGGATTGTTGGGGGTTCTGGGCAGGTGATCCTGGGGGTCCCTCCCAGCTCAGGGTGTTCTACAATTCTGTGATTTTATGATTGTTTGACCCTGAGGCCTCTGTAGTCCAAGTGTAACAGTCAGATCCCAGCCCTGTTATCCCTCCCTGGTTTTGGTACATGCAGCAGACTGGTAAATGGAGGATGTTCCACCTTTCCCACCCCTGTGACAACGGTTCTCAGCTCAAAGCACCTCTGTCAGTTTGTCACAGTGACTCCTTTTAGTCTTTGGGCAATATCTCTTATTCCCAGGGGTATTACCTGAGGTTATACCTCTGGTAATCTCTCAGAGTAACTCAGTTTTAATCTTGACAGTTATCACATCACTCACAGGACTGAAGGTTAAGATGAAACATTTGATGATACAGAATTGAAATGGTGCAGGCAAGTGACAGCAATATAAAATAAAATGCATTAATGGCTGCCCTAGTATCTTGGTTAGTTTCTCTTTCTTTTAGGATAACACCAAAGTTCTTCTCTCTTAATTTTAATGCTTTTGCCTATCCTAAATCAGAAGAGAATATCCCACTTTATTTTCCATAGAGCTTAGTAATGCTTTGAGAAACTTGTGTGGGAAGAAGAACACAGGGAGCAGGAAAGAAAGCTCTGAGCTATCTCACCAGCATCTTTTTGGGGTGCTTCTACTAAAATACAGAGCACAGGATGTGCATTCTTACTTATTCTGTTGTACCTTTGAGGCTAAGCATCTGTGTTATGATCCGTGTAGCTGTTAACATTTACAGCTGCATTTTTATTGTTCTTTTCCCCAATTTCTGTTTGTTCAAGTGTGGACTGGGGAGGCTGCCAGGAGAAGAATACCTTTTTTTTTCCCATTTGATGAAAGCTGAAGTTCTGAGTCCCTGTAGTTCTCTTGCTCACCCACTACAAACTGCTGCCCTCTAATATCTTGCTGGGTCACCTGGCTTAGTTCTAGTTGCCACCAAAGCCATCATTCTCTGCTTTCCTGGCAAAACACAATCTTCTTTTGCATCACACTAATGTTTTCTGCACACCAGGTGTTCACCACAGGCTGTTGACTTCTAGCTGCTCTCTACTGCTCCTTGCTTTCCTGTCAGCATTGGTTGTGAGCCATCCTGCAGGTGCACTGGCTGAGCTGATGTATGCTGTGCTTTCCCTGCATTCCATAAAATCTGTTGTACCCTCCGCAGTCCTCATCACTGTCTTCTTGCCTCCTTGACTGCAGTCACACAGTCAGTAACTTGTGGAGGCTTCTTTTCTCTGGCTTTCTGTGTTTTCCCCTTCTCTATTTTCCACAAATGGCTCTGACTTCTGACCCCTCCCAGTCTGGAGTCACCAACAGATTTGGTGGGAGTGCTTTGAACACCTGCCTGTAGCCAGTGAGTCCAAAACAGAGCACAGATGTTGGGTTATTCCTTTTTCTGACCCAGAGATGGGGCTCTTGAGAGGTGTTTTAAAGACTTTAATTCCATTTTCAGTCTCATGAGAAGGGTGAGATGGTGCAGGTGTTACAATTCATGCCATCACAATCAGAAGCCAAACTATTTCCTAATTACAACACATTATAAGTGTTTTTTGGCCTATCAGCTTTTGCCACACAATGCTGCTAATGCTTCTAAGCCAATCATCTGTTAAAATGCCCCATGTGGTCTTGTTACAATACATCTTTCACAGTTCTATTTCTCCAAAATTTCTGGTCTATTTGCAAAGTCATCATTTGAAACTTGTTTCCAGTTCCATTTCTCTCTCCACAATGTCTGTCCTATCCCATGGCCTTTCTAAGTCAGCATTTTTTATCTCAGAGTTTGCATAGAGATGCACAAGACTCTGTGAGCTTTCAGTCAGACTTTGGGAATTCTCCACAAATCCATTCCCCACACACACAGATTCACTTTTCATCTTCCCTTGGGAAACAGCAGCCCTCGCTCTCCTAGCCACACCTTGGACTTCTCCAACTACTCAAACCAGAACCATGCCATCCTTTCCAGGAGACAGACACCAAGCTGAGCAGAGTTTATACATTTAGGAGTGAAATAATGACGGATTGTGAAGTCCCCTTTTGGCAAACAGCAGAAAACTTTGAGCACCCAGTCGAAGGAGGGAGGCAGGAATTCAGGATGAGACACTCTAGGTGTGCTGCTCTTCATCTGAGCATCCAAAAGTCACAGAGACAGGAGAATAAACGAGGGACTTTACGCTAATATTTGTGTCAGGTGATTTGTTCTACATTTAGAACTTGGGAACAGACATACAGCAAGACAATATTTGCGTATTCATGTTACTCAATAAATTTCTTCATTGTTTAATTCCTTACCGCTGTCTACAGATGATTCCTGCAGCATTTTCAAGCATTCCTGTTTATATTTGTTCCATCCAGTAGTGGTTTTTTCCAGCAGAGAGCCTTTGGCCTGGGAGTGAAAATACTGTACACGAGAAAAATCAGTTAGAACCTTTTTGTCCTCAATGACAAGTTTCTTTCCATTAAAAGAAATTCTTTTAATGGAAAGAGCACAGAAATAAGGAGAGGAGAGGAGAATGGAGGAATAGTAGGTAAAAACGGTCCAAAGGGCTTTTTGGCTTTAGAATATTGTAAAGATAATCAAGCACACCCAGTTGAGTAGTACAGCAAAACTATTGAATAAAACAGTAGTGAATAAGCAATGCTATTTAGCTGCTAACACCTTTCCTCTGGTGCATTCTGTACTCCTGCCCAGCACTTCAGAGACCGCTTATTTTACCAGCAGCTGCAACTGTGCCATAGGCATCTTTCTATTCCCCTTCTTCTGTTTGGTTTTTTTTTTTAAGAAACACTTTTGTAAATTTTAGGTTTACTTGCCCATTTACTCGGTGTTGCCCTTTGTGCCTCAGTAGGGCACTGTCTGGCTTTCTTCTTGTGTCCATAGATGAGAAGAGTCTTCACCCTTTAGATTTCCCACATAATAAAATGACACTTATCCTTATCATACAACACTCTGACTGCAGAGGTCTTTAAGAGGGCCATAGCTGATAATTGCTGTTTAGGAAAAAAAGTGGCCAAAACCAGAAGAAGTAAATGCAAAAACACTTGGAGATTTAGGTGAAGAAATGCCTTATTAGGAGCAAAGCAGTTCAGAAAGGATAATGGGAGATGCTGCTTACAGCTCAGTGCTACCATGAAGGCTTGATCGTTATTTATTCATAGAAAAGAACACCAACCTAGGCACTGTCTGTGCAATGAATCCCCCATGTCTCCTGAAACCAGAGCTTTGAGAGGCCAGAGCAGTCCAAGATTGCTGTTACTAGAAGTCACCAAAAATGAAAAATTCTTTACTGGCTGAAAATGTTACTGATTCTAATGAGCAAATTTTGGCGAGCAAAAAAAATATAAGTTTTCTAAACAACTTGTTTACTAAAAGATGCCTTTCAGTTCTCCAGGAAAAGTCAATTTCTTTTTGTCTGGACCACACCCTTTCTTTGAAACTGCCTTTAACACGTATTGATGTTGTCTGAACATGGTGATGTGCCAAGAGCTGAGATGTATAACCAGAACAATATATGGCTGTGAACTTCACTTTCGTTCCTTGAAACCTGTGGTTTGATTTTATTTTAATGAAGAAAATCGTATTTATTTACTTTCAAAACAGGAGCAGTGTACTGGTGAGCTAGCTCTTATGCAGGATCCCTATTTCATGCGTGTTTTTACTGTATAAAATGTTGCCTGCTCAATACTCTGCTTTTAGCCTCCCAGCTAATTTCCAGACACCCCACTTTAAGCCTGAGGGAGTAGAAAGACCATAATCATTCTCCCGTGGATGGGCTTGCAAGATAAGGGGAGAATATTTACAGCAGCCATGAGAAAGGAATGCATTTCCAAAATAAAAAAAGAAAAGCATCTTGACATTTCGCTCATGCAGGCCTCAAAACGCTGGGAGCCAGGGGAGATTCTTCAGGCACTCGGGGGTCAGTGAACCTCACTTGAAGAGGCAGGGACATGGGGATGACGCATTTGCAGGCAGGACTGCTCGGCTGAAGGAAGAGCACTCCAGTTTCTGATAAACAGATGCGTTAAACGGCCAAAGAAAGAGAAAGGAAACCTCTCTAGCAGTGGCTACCTGGCAGCTCATTTGGTCCCATTCCTGGATTTGAGGCTGATGCACAGTCATGGAGTGTAGCCCTGATTTCATGCCTGAGATGTTTTGGTTTCTGGGAATTCTTTTCCCAGGTGATTTTCTCTAAACAAGAGAAATGTTTTTGTACCTGTACCTATGTTATCCATTCTTTCTCACAGGAGAGGTTTCTTGACAAACATCTGTTTTAACCAATGTGATTGAAGAGGTTTGCCTTTGTTTCACCAATCAAATTGGTCTCTGTAAAATACTATATAAGAGAGTCACATCTCAAAAATAAAGGTTCACCTTTTCCAGCCTTCTGATCGAGTGTCTGTGCCGTTGTTTGGTGCACAACAGTGATAATAGAGGAGTTCACTCAACAAGAGTGAGGAGCAGGCTAGGCCTAAATGACAGCTCCACATCACTTCCTGATGGAATTGTCCATTTCCTCAGATCTGCAGGCATGGTCACTGTTGGAAAAACTCAGTTTTACAGAGATGGGGCAACGGAGAGGCGTTTTTAAAGATTTTATTCCATTATCTCGTAGAAGGGTGAGATACAAGAGATGTAAAACTCAACACCATTCTATCAGAAGCCAAACTATTTCTTTGTTACAATACCTTATAAATATTTTTCAGCCTATTGGCTTTTGCCATACAATGCTGCTAACACTCCTATCACCAATCACCGATTATTTTACCCCACGTGGCCTTGCTACAATACATCTTCCACAGTTCCAATTCTCCAGATATCTGGTCTGTTTGCAAGGCCATCATCTGAAACTTGTTTCCAGTTCCATTTCTCTCTCAACAACGTCTTCTCTATCCCATGGCCTTTCCAAGTCAGCACAGCTTATCTCAGAGTTTGCACAGAGATGTACAAGACTCTGTGAGCTTTCAGTCAGGCTTTGAGAATCCTCTACAAACCCATTTTCTCACAGGTCACATCGCCAATACCTGGTCACTACTGATGCAATACTTGTGAGACAAATTTCAAGCCTACACAGAACCAGTGCTGCAGCTGACCAAAAAAAAAATGTTAAGAGCTGTCAGCTGACCTGAAAAATTAAATTTAAATATAGTTAGAAGGGCATACTTAAAATTTTTAAATTACTAATTAAAATGAAACATTTCGTAGAGTAGCTGTGGCTGCCCCAAGTGTCCCTAATGGTTGATCTAAAAGACTAAGAAACCCCCTTAGGCTTATGTTTTCAAAAGAAATAATAAACAGATATTCAACAGGAAACCATGAGGACTTGAATGGCAGCAGCTTGTGAATTGATCATTAGATACTTATGGAGTATCAACAAAAATAGGCTAAAAAAAGCAATCTTGCTGTTTGTGCATATTCAGTGTGCAGGGGTCTCTACCCTGGGGAAAGGACATAAATATAGGGAAAGGCTAAAGAATGCTGGCAGTGCCTGGAAATGAGGAAAATCAGCTTTCGTTCCCTTCTTGGTTTGAAAGGGTTTGATGCAGGTGACCCCAGGAGAAGATTTCAGTCTTTTCTGCAGTAGGACATCCTGTTAAGGTTGCTCTGTATGAACTTCATTTTTAGAGAGTTATTTTACTGTCCTGTGAGAATCAGAGAATGTCCCAGGTTGGAACAGATACACGAGGATCACGCAGCCCAACTCCGGGCCCTGCCAGATACCTCGACAACCCCACCCTGGGCACCCCTGAGAGCTTTAGCCAAACACTCCTGGAGCTTTGGCAGCCTCAGAGCTATGCCCATTTCCTGGGCAGCCTGTGATGCCTGAAGTTTTAGCTTTCATATTTTCAGATTCTGTGCTGCCCAGGGGTGCAGTTCTGAGACTCATATTAAATGCTGGTAAGCTCTCTTCACAGAGAAGGTAGATAAAAAAAATTCTTTCCCTACAGGAGACCAAGGACAACTTTCAGGCCCAAAAGCACAAACAAGGGTGGGCTGAAGGCAGGAACAAGAAGGATGGGACCTCACAGCCTGAAGCTGTAATTGGACAATTAAACCCCAATATGCAAATGGACCAAAACTTATAAAAATGTAAGACTTCATGATCGTTGGTCCATTCTGTGACCATTTTGGGTCCACCTTGGGTGTAGCCCTGGCCAGGCCCTGTCCTGCCCAAGGTGTGTCCTTAAAGACCTTTTAATAAATACCTGCTTTATTCTCCAGCTCTGTCCAGCCCCTGTTCCAAGTCAGCCTTCCCAAGGCATCACCTGGGCAGTGCTCAAACACCCTCTGCGTGAAAAACCTTCTCCTGATATCTAACCTAAATCACCCCTAACCCAGGTTCATGCCATTCCCCTTGGGACCTGGGTCAAAAGAATGAGGATTTTGCATGATTTCCCTCAGCTGCCACTGGAAGGCAAACCAAGGCAGCGGCCTTTAGAGGGAAGGGGAAATGAAGGAAGGGAGACACCTTGATATTCTGTGCCTGTTTAAGTGAAAAGGAGTCAACAAAAGTCAGAGGCGGGCTTGCCTCTGTGTCCTGACATCTGTGTCCCCATGGTTCTTCAGAGAGTGGCACAGGGTCTCTCAGAAAGAGGGAGTGCTGGAATTCTGGAGACTTAGAATTTGGGTTTTAGTGTCTAGTAATATATCTGAGTCAAGATGGAAGATTCTGGGTGTTGTCTAAGTCCTTCTTCTTCACCTCCTTCTTCCTTCTTCTTCACGGGTTTAGGTGGTTTTCTGTAATTCGGTGAAAAAGGTCCACATTGCAGGCCTTAGGTGGTCATTATTGGGTCAAAAGCATAAATAATATCGGTGTCACCTCATTATTGGGTAATTATCACTTAAATAACCTTGGAAAGAGTTAGAAGCTCACCATTTTACCTCGTTTTCTAGCTCTGTAGTTAAAGCTCACTGCTTGTGAGTCTGTAAATACTGTAAATAGATAAGAAATAATAAATATCCATGTCCGAACTCGAGCCTGCGTTTCCTGTGTGTCTCTATCCCAACCTTGGCAGAGAGAAAAAGAAGCCAAAACTGTCACAAGGAGGGTCTCCAGTCTGGGTCAATATGAGCAGCACAGAAATCACTGCTCCAACTGTGGAGACTTTTTCTGGTTTTTTTTCTGGAGGAGGCCAAGTCACAGAACAACAGAATTACACAATGGTTTGGGTTGGAAGGGACCTTAAAGACAAGAAAGATCTCATTCCAACCCCCTGCCATGGGCAGGGACGCCTTCCACTAGCCCAGGTTGCTCCAAGCCCTGTCCAACCTGGCCTTGGGGGACTTCCAGGGATGGGGCGTGGGCCCTGTGGCTATATCTTAAAAAAAGCCAACAAATACCCCTCTGCAGCTGCTACAGGCTGTGATTATGAATCCCAGGAAAGTTCTATAATGATCTAAGTTTTGGGTTAGACACCTTGCAAGTTCCATGGCAGAAATACAAACTTTCAGGGAAATTTCCCATCATCTCAGCCAGTGGAAACGCAGCTTTTTGTGCATTTCAGTTGCCATTTGGCCACTGCTTTTAAACAGGACTTCTGACTCGGAAAAATTAAACTCCAGTGTCCAAGACAGAATCTCAGCAAGTCCATGCTCTTTTGCCCTACACTGGACATCGTTTCAGGTTTTTGTCTGAAGTTTTTTTGGTAAAAAAAGGAACTGCCTGAGCCCGCCAGCCTGGCCCCTGCTTGCGCTAAAGTTCACCCATGAGGAAATTCAATCAAAATTCCCTGGAAGTGTCTCGCCATTTATTTAGATTGCACCAAGAACAGACTTCAGAAATTTGTTGGATGCAGAAGAAAATGTTGCCTGAAGCTTTCATTTAGGAAATGGATTATATTTGGTTGCAGATTGGTTTAAATTTAAGTTTTTCATAACTGACCGCTGTACAGTCAGAATTTTACCCTTTTAATTTTTCATACTAAGCTAGCAGTGAAATGAAATGTTGCTGTTTATTCAGACTATGCTCTTATGGACAGAAAAAAGCCCCTTCAACTTAGGCATAAACTAAAAATAAAAGCTGAAAAATATTTATTCATTCTTTCAGCCATGATCCGGGTTTAGTCTGATGGATATTTTTCCTATCTATAGAGGTTTTTGCTAGAAAATACAGATATAGTGATTTATGGCTGTTATTCCTTTAAATGTTTTCTTCTTATGAAATAAAATATAAAGAAATACAGCAGATATTTCTTTAAACAAGTTGCAAGAACCACTATGACTAATTAATTCACTGTGATTAGTCTAGCAAAGTTTTGATCTCACGGAAGTATTTGGGAGATTTTCTGTTAGCATTGATGGAACTAATGCTTTGGCCAAAGTATCTCACAAATCTGAGAGTTGTTTCAGTTCTATAAACAGAAGCTCTAAGCAGAGAAGCTCTAGATTTGAATTATATGGAAATATTAGGGATATTTTGTTAAAAAACAAACAAAAAACCAAAAAACAACAACAAAAAAGGAATTGTTCTCCTGGTAATTTTTTCTTTATAAAAACGTTAGAAACACAGATATGGGCTCTACAGCACATACAACTGCAAATCCACGTTTTTAGAAACCCGAGAAAATGGACATTAAGTGAATAGAAATACCTTTTTGCTCTCAGTTTATTGACCTGATGCCCATACACTCCATAGAAATGTACTCTAAATATATGTGTGAATTTTATTCAGTTAAATTGAAATGTACCAAATATCAGTAATTGTTTTAAAAAATTATTTAAATCAAGACTGACATTAATAAATAAATAAGAATTACTGAAAACCTACATGAAAATATCCTTGAAGTGAATTACACTGAGATATTTTCTCATTAAATACCTAAACCCTTTCCAAATTATAAAGCAAGAAAGAAGTAAGCGTTTAGAATTTTGTAAAGATTTAGGGGGAAAAAAGTAAAAATAAAATGGTTTAGTGGATATCTACAGGAAATAAAGGCAGAAATCTCATACAGATTTATTTGCTTTCTGTATGAAGGTGAGATGCAGAATGAAACCAACCAGATTTCCCAAACTGGAGATTCAATGCTCACAAGTCAGAGACTAAAAAGTAGTGCCAGAAACAAATCAAAGCCGGGTTTAGAAGAGAGAAAAACCAGTAGAAAATAAGCATGATTCATAATAGTATTTTCAGGAAAACTGAAAAACGAATGTAATTCAATACCAATCAATACTGGTATGAAAAGTGATTGTGTAAATTGTTCTAAACATAATTTATTCATTGTATGAATGAGGATTTATAGAATAAAACTGTAATAAATGACCTGGTCAGAGAGAGTTCTAATCTAAAACTCTACATCTTTGCAGCCATTATTTCTCATTACTAATTAGTAATAAAAATCAATTGTTATGTCGGAAGGAATTTTGGTACAAACATGCTCTTTAATGTTAAAATTAAATTAAAGTTAAAATGCTACGTGCTAGGAATTCACTTTTATACCGTCCATTATTAATTATTGAATTTGCTTACCTGTTTCACAAGAAACAATATCATGATAGAGCTGGCAGATGTTGGAGGTACCCTGGACCAGAGTCCCATGCTGGGATAGAGAGCAAAAGGTGTCACCATGCCCACTTGAATAAATTCGTCCCCAGTATGCTGCTATTTCACTCTGTAGATCAATTATATTAAAAAAAAAAAAAAAGAATAGAAGTAAAAAAGTCTTCTTTTATGAATGCCACTGTTCCATGAATCTTCTTTCCAAAGAAGTGAGGAAGTCTCCTGAAGTGTTTAGCTTTGCTAGACTCCAACTACGTTTTGATTTTTGTGATTAAAGGCAGAGAGAGCTCAGTCTAAACTTCAGAGCAACTCTGCTTACTGTAGCTTGTCCATTAGCCAATAAGGAGTCAGAAAACTCTTAAAACATTAAAGGGCTGATCCTGTTCCTTGAAGCTCCAGAGGAATTTTGCCAGAGATTTTTCCAGAATGCAATCCAGCTCCACAAAAACACACATATATATATTTATACACACCTCATGAAACCAATAAAGGACACCTTAGAGCACAGGAAAACTTTGTGTAGGAAGCTTTCTGACTCTGGTTGTCTGTCAGAAAGCAGCTCAGTAAAAGTTTATGCTTTTTGGTTTTGATTTTTGGTTTTATGCTTTTTTGATCATATTTTGTCAAATGTGCACAGCCAGTGCAGGATCAGGGAGAGTCTAAATATGAAAAAAAAAAAAAATTATATTAGCAGCATTTAAGTTTTACTACAATTCTTGTGATGTTCAGTGTTTTCTTCAAAGTTTCAGCTGCCAGGTGCATCATGGCTGTCTTGGCATTACCTGCACTTATTTGGTTTACACATCCCTCAACTTCATTTCAGCAAAAATCACTGCATATAACACTTTGCTTGGAGGGAGGTCCAGCAAATCGATTTGCTCCTCTCTTGTTCTCTTCCTGTTTTCCTGTTTTCCTGTTTTCTCTTATTTCTCTTTCCTGTTTAACGGATAAATACTCATGCAATCCATTTCTCCTATTAAACAGAGCATTCTCTCATGAAAATTGGTTCGAAAGTCATGGTGCCAGCATTGCTAGGCTGTGAGCAAAGAACAGTCTCTGTGAAACATCTCAGACTGCAGTTGTCAACCAGAGGGCATCAATGGTCTCACAGGCCTCAAAATATATTTAATTACAGCCATATGCAGATTAGTCACAGGAACAGAAACACAGCTAAGTGTTTAATCCTCAGAAGGATTCCTCTCCCTCCCTCCCTCCCTCCTGCTCTCACTCTTACTCTCAGTCCTGTTTTTACAAGTGCTACACCCTGGTGCAAATGCAGTGAGACAAAGATGGAGGAAAAAAATAACTCCTGGCTCGAGCTACATCTGGTTTTTGGGTTGTGAGATTTGCTCTGCCTTTGTAGACCAGACCTGCTTGGTCTTGCACTCTGTTGCTGGCCAGCTCTGTAAGCTGAGCTTTTCATAACAGCCCAAAGTAGGCACTTATCCTGTTATCCTTGAGTTCCATGCTGGGACTCATCTGCTTCTCCAGCTCTGGCATCTATGGGTAGAGAGTTGTCTTGAAAATCCAAATTATTTTCCTAAGAAGACACATATGTGACTTCAGTGTCTGTCCTGTGGAACCATTCTTCCCTAGTGTCATTGTAGGACACAAGAAAAAGATGAGAAACTCCAAATATTTCAGAAGGCAAAGAGCACAGAAAAAAGGCTTTATTGTCTAATTCTTACGACTTTTTATAAGGTGTTCTATTACAGATTTAACATCATTGATTTATTGTCTAATTCTTACTCTAATCCCATTGGTTAAACCAGAAAAACAGCTAAAATGTTTTCTTTTGATAACTAGAGAGGCAAAACACCACCTGGAGAAAGATTGTTTTGAGAAAGGATAGTTGTTTGCCAAGATTGTTTTGAGAAAAGGCTTTCTTGAGAAATTTTCCCTTGGGAAAAAGGTTAGCAGCTGCTAGGAGGCTAAAATCTCTCAGACCCAGAAATATCAGGCCCATACCCCAGGGCACACAGTTTTTTGACTTTACAGCTGTAAAATGAAGCAGTGAATTACTAACCCCAGCTCCTTAAGGTTCTTTGCATAACTTACTTGATCACCTAAGAAGCAGAAAAAACAATATATATATAACATGTCAAGGTGGGAAATGTTTCCTAGGTGAAGGAAAAAGAGACGCTATTTCAGAGTGAGAAGATGCACATATAAAATAAGGATTATTCAGCATTTTCTCTAATGTTTCACCTCACTTGGGCAAAATTTGTGTTATGTGTTCATGGAGGCAGACTGGACAGTGCCCAGAAAACCATCAAGAGCAAAGTCAGGTAATTTATAACTTTTATTTGTCACTGATGGAACTCTGAACATAGGCAGTCACCTTTCCAGTCCTGCATGCTGTGAAATGCTGTAGCTGACCAACCAGTTTTAACTCCTTTTGAGTTTTCTTTATAGTAAGAGTCACAATTGTATTCAATTTAAAGTATTCAGTGTTACAGGAGCATTTGGAACTGTGAGATTTTGTTTCTTCCTAAGAAATAGAAAGATTCCATCAGCCTGACTCCACCTCTGATCAAGGTAAATAGGCATGTTTTGTTTGTATAAATAAAACTGCAGTGGTTGCACTCTGGGGTACTGTGTTCTCTGTGTGATTCATGGGGCAGATTATCATTTATTGTCGCACTTCCTCGTATTTCTTTCACAACACATTGCTGCCAAGCAACACTGTCCTTTATTCTTAATCTCCCCTGCCACATGATTTCTGGCCATGCCCAGATCTCTGCTCTCTGTCTTAAAACTCCTAAGCTAGCACAGTTTTCTGAGAGGGATGAAGAATGGGATGGTGAAAGCAGGCAGGTGTTCCATCAGGCAGACAAAATTTGCAAAAGGCGGTTTCTAGAACAATTGCCGGTGCAGCTCTGGAAGATGCCAGCCTCAATCCCCGAGGCAGACAGGCGGCACAGAGCCTCGGCAGCGTTTTCCCTGAGTTTCCTCTCTTTGGTCTTCTCCGTCACAGCGTTCAGCAGCAGTTACTGGTGCGAGGGCACGAGGAAAGTGGCCAAACCTTTCTGCAAAGGAGACACCAAAGGGGATCTCTGCATCCGCTTCAACAGCCCCGACGGCAACGGCAGCCAGGGCGTGCAGTACATCTGGGAGACTGGGGATGACAAGTTCGTGGAGAAGAAGTTTCACGCTGGCATCTGGTATTCCTGTGAAGAAATGATAAATGAAGAAGGTGAGTGAACCCACCTTACTTGCTTAATAAAGTAAGCACAGTTCTTCCCACTTGGCGTCCCCCCCCGCTTCACTATTGCCTGTGTGTTTTATGGGGTTTGTAACCTTAAAAAGTTGCTCTTTTCTGCCAAAGGGGGCCTTGGAGGGTACTGGCTAGTCAATTCCTAAAAAAAATTCGTAATAAATTCTGCAAAGAACATTAGCGTGATGGGTTGTGGTTTGGATTTAGCTGACAGGTTGTGGTTGTGGTGAAGATTATTTGGTTTTTATTCTACTCACCCTAACAGCAAGTGAAATGACTTTAACAGGAAAGCCTTTCATTTTTCCAATGTTTTCATTGCGTTAGTCAAAAATGAACATACTTGCTTTAAATGATTGCTTCTGATCCCCTATGGCAACATAAAAAATGCAAACTGATTTTTTTTTTTTTTTTAAGTCATTTGCACTAATGTATCTGTGGGATCTAAATTAGTTCCTGGATTTCCTCTTGAGCACAAGTATTTCTGCTTTCTTACTTTGATCTCACCTTGCATAAATCAAAGGAGAAGAGGATTATTTTCATCCTGCTAAAACATGATATGGAGACTTAGTAGCCATAAGTAGTGACATTTAATTGGGTCTCACCCTGCATATGTAAATATTATTGGAATGAAATTAGTTTGCCATTACAGAAAGTTTCTATTTAATTTCAGATTTTTGTATAAGGGAATTTCTGCTTCAAGAATTCAAGCATTTATTGTAAAACCAGATTAAGTTTTTCTCTTTACTGCCCTGATCAGTTTACAAGCAACAGCTAGAACAGAACTTCAGAGAAATCAAAGCAGCTGTCACCTATGCTATAAAATGCAAATATTTTCACAGTCACCTGTCCTGAAGGTCCAGTTCTACCAGAAGTTCTTGTCAGTTATGCAGTTTTAAGGGGTAAATGTCAAAGATCAGACAAACTACATGTCCAAAAGACACTTTTTATCCATGCTATGGGTAGCAGGGTTGTGTAATTTGAGCATCTGCTATGGAAGCTGGTGTTTGGAAGCTCATGTTTTCCAGCTTGGGTCAGGAGCTGGAAAAAAACACCCAGGATGTTCAGATCAGAGCAGAATTAATTCCGAGAGCTTTGTTCACAGCATCTGTGTGGGGGTCAGAAGGTCACATGGGTTGGAAAATCAAAGCTTACAGGAAGAAATTGGAATGAAGCTTAGAGGGAATTTGTGTGAGCAGCAGCCTCGCTGCTGTAAGGAGAGCAGCCCTGCCCTAACAGCAGGATTGCATCCAGGCTGCCAGCTCTGCAAAGGAATTTTCCTATCCTGCCTTTCACAGCTAGCACCTCATGGAAATCCATTCACAGCCTTTCTCTAAGTCTTCCAGGCTCTGGTTCTACCTTGAAATAGTCTGTGAGGACTCTCCAGTGAAGCCCCAGGAGAAGGCTGATGTACCAGGGTCTCTGTGTGCATTAAAATCAGCTTCTCCTGATCATCTCACTTTCTGCTTACTTGATAGACTTTGCATTTTCTTCTTTCTATTAATCTATTTCTTTAGGTCATTACAGAATACAAAATCATCCTGAATTTGATTTAATTTTTTTTTTAGGTGAGAAATGTAGAAGCTTTATCAGTCTGACTCCAGCTTCTGATCGAGGTAGATATGCATATTTTTTGTCTGTAGTCAAAACTTTCCTGATCACACTTACCAATAGAAGTATTCTGCATTAAATTAAATTAATTAATTTCAAAAATGCTTGCTATAATCCCAAAGAGGTTTTTTGTCCTTAATTTCGTTTTCCAACTTCCAAAATGAAGGTCATATGACTTCCAATATCAATCTACAACTTTCTGAAGACACACCACTTGAATATGAATGGCTTTTGAAATTTGAATATGGGTACTGGAAGTCAAAGGTTGTATATTTTTGCCCTCTCTCTCCTCAAATCTCCATATTTGCAGCCAGGAATTCTGTGGCAGTGTGTGAACATTCCCCCAGAAAGTTTGGACACTGAGGGGACCAAGGGAGATGTGCTGTGCACCAAACCAACCTTGGTGGAATCTGAACCCCTTCCCTGTGCCTTGCCCAGAGCTGTGAGGAGACATTTCCATTCCCTTCTTTCAAAGAAGGACTCATGTTCTAATGAAACATTCCTGCAGATGCTGCTGTGTGCCTTCCTCTTGCCTGATCCCCTCGATGGAATTACTAAAAACCTACATGAAAATTTCCTTGAAGGGAATTACACTGAGATATTTTCTCACTAAATACCTAAACCCCTTCCAAATTATAAGGTAAGTTAGAAGTAAGCATTTAGAGTTTTGTAAAGATTTAGGTAAAAAGATAAATATAAAATGATCCCCATCTGACTGATGAAAACATCAGTCCATCACTGATCTGATCAGACCAATCACTTTACAAGTGTCTGATCCAGAAAAGAACCCAAAATTCGTTCTTTCCAGCATGCTGGGATTGGAGTATTTTCCTGGATATGCAATTTCAGACCCTTGGAGGAGAAATACTCAGTCTCTGAAGGCCAGTCTTCCTTCTACGTGCTGCAGCTTGTCACAGTGCCTTAACAGCACAACAGAATTCTGTAGTATGAGAAAAAAATATAAATGAGATGTGGATGTAGTCACACAGAAATGAGGGGTGTTTTCTGGGCCCTGCCTTGAGAGTTCCTCACAAGGAAAGCTGCTGGTGGACACAGAGCTGGAACTAACTCTGAACAGCATCAGCAAATGTCACAGGCACGGGCAGGCCAGATGGAGACAGGCAGGAAGCATCTAGGTACCTAAACCCCAGAGGTGTCTCCCTGGGCAGTGAAATCCTGAGTGGAAATAGGCTGCTGCCCTGCACAGAACAGGTTTCTGTTCTGCAGATGCCTGTGGTTGCTGTGTGATCCAAACCCGGGGTGCACCAGGCTCAGCCTTCCCGAATTTCTCACCCCCGGGTCTCACACACAGGCCTGATCACCCTTGTTCAGTGCATTTCTCGTAATGGCTGTAATGTTCAGATGCAAACTCTCACAGCTAGAGCAGCCAGAACTGTTGGGTAATGCAACATCTGGAGTTCCTAATGAAAATCACAATTTTTTACCGGGACAGATTTTCTGGAGAAACAAACCATGTCCAAGAACACCCACACATGGCCTGGCCCAAGAATTTAACATCTAAATGGCCCAAGAATAAGAGAAGTGTCCCAGACATTGTCAAAGCCAGCATTTGGGGTTATACACCACACAAACATTGTCTCCTGCCTTAGGTGGCGTCTGGTAATCAAGGAAATGTCTCAGCAGCGTTTCAATTTTCAAGTTACGATTGTTTGTGTATGTCTTCAGGTGAAATCATTACTTCAATCTACAACCAGGTGTCTCAGGACACATTTGTTTTTTAAAACGTTTGGGGAAGATCATTTGCCAGAC
>VYZR01099842.1:18151-44945 GCA_013400675.1 Oxylabes madagascariensis | reverse complement strand
AAAGAAAAAAAAAGAAAAAGGGAGGGTGTATAAAATACTGCAGCCCTAAATGGTAACCTATTCACCAATAATTTATGTCTGCTTTACAGGTCTATTTGTTCAGCTATCTGTTAAAAACCTCGTGTCCCAGCAACTGCTGCTTGTCACAGGGGTTCAACTGTCTCCGAGCTGCTGCACCAAACAGCTCCTGGAAGTGGCCCAGGCAGATTTGCAGCTGATCCCGGCTGCAGCCCAGGAGCAACCACGCAGCCTGCTCCCCGGCTTCCTGCAGTCTGAGTCAGGCCAAACCTGCAGTGGGACTGATGCTCAGAATTTGGAGGAAACTGTGGCAATCAAAGAGCAGCACACGTCAGCAGGAAGAGATGCAGCGAGTGCCTGGACACACCATACTCGGGCACAGCGCTGATACTGTCAGTCTTGGGCCATCTGAATACTTAACTGACACTTTAATGAATGCAATGAACCTCCTCTGTCTTCGTGATTTCCAAAATCTCCCGGTCCCCAGGGACTGCCAGTATAAGGGTTCGATCCTAGTTTGCAGTGTGGAGCATTGCAAACATGGACCTTCGCAGCTGACGGGGCATGTCCAAGGTAGATGCTGCAGAAGCTGCAGGCTGAGGGATTTGGGAAGACAAATGGGTATGAATATGGAACAGAAAATGGTAGAGAATTTCATGTCCAGGCCTGGACAACAAAAGCCCACTCAAGATCCGCTCCAGCTGACCTGGAGGACAAGGGAAGACCTGATGATGGGCAGTATGAAATCTCTTACAAGGTGTGTGTCACAAATAAAATGTCAGAACTGAAATATGTATAAAAAAAAATAAAAAGAACAGCTGAATCTGATCCAAACACCAATGACATTAGGGCAGAGAGCCCTGCTACATCCAGTGGCCTTTGGAGCAAGTTCTTTCAGAGGAACAAATTGAAGTGAACAACTGAAAAAACACAGGAACAACTAGCAATGATTCACTGCAAAATCTGACCATGGAAAGCTGTAGTGAAAAGGCTTATCTAGGAAATGCTGACAAGCAGCGGACTAGGTGAGCCAAACAGTATTTGTGAATTTATTCTAGACTGATATATGAATATTTAATTTGGCTTGAAGTCACTGAAGCAAAATGAGCATTCTGATGCATTTAATTCATTCCAATTTGTCATGTCTTTCTAATTCATAGATCAATTCACAGAAACTTCAACCTGCAACTAAGGCTTCAGAAGAAAATAAAAACCAGCAATTAATTCAAACAGGTTTGTTGTTTGGGGACTTGAGTCATTATGAACCTGGAAATCCAGAATGATCAAGTGTGCTGATTATAGCCAGTACTCGAGGAAGGCAAAGCAGCCAGAATTTCAATCTACTTTTGGAAGTTATTTATTTTTGTGTTGTTTTTTTTTTTTTTTTTCCTTACATGCATCACAGCAACAACTTGGCAGTCCTGTTTTCCTTATGTTTTTCTACAGAAAATAGCCATACACAGAAAGTGTGTTGCTGACACCTGGCTCCAAGGTGCAGGTAATGACTCAATTTATATGGTCATCATGCAACAACCAAGCTTGAGAGATACCGTATGCATACCACAGTCCTTGCAAAAAGCCACTCCTAAGTGACAGGGATTCCGAATGTTTCTATTCATTAGATTTGAGAGCAACCCCCTGTACATTCATCTGCACACTCTCTATGGAAGGCTAAATCCACAAACGATACAACGTCTCTGAAACAAGCACAACAGGAGACAGGAAATTTCATGACATTGCCTTTAAAAGCTGTGAAAGGAAGAACCTGCATTTTTACCTCTTGGCCCATTTCCATACTGCAAAGCTTTGTAGACTGAGCTTTGGCATCCACCATGACATTAAACATGGTGCATATTGATTGAGGGACTCGGAAATCTGTTGATCGGCTGGTTTTCTGCAGTTTTACTTCAAATGCAATCCTTGTTCTGTGAAGGAAAGTAGAAAAAGATGTTTCAGTTGCTTTTAAACAGACTGAAGCCAATAATAATAATAATTTGAAACAATACTGAGCGGAATTGAGAAGCCAGAAAGCTGAATGCTGCTGGGAGTGCCATAGTGCAATTGTTACAAAGGTATTTTTTCTAAAAATGATTTTCCAGTTTAAAAAGAAATCCCCTTTTCCAGAATTTAAAATGATTTTCCANCACTCCTAAGTGACAGGGATTCCGAATGTTTCTATTCATTAGATTTGAGAGCAACCCCCTGTACATTCATCTGCACACTCTCTATGGAAGGCTAAATCCACAAACGATACAACGTCTCTGAAACAAGCACAACAGGAGACAGGAAATTTCATGACATTGCCTTTAAAAGCTGTGAAAGGAAGAACCTGCATTTTTACCTCTTGGCCCATTTCCATACTGCAAAGCTTTGTAGACTGAGCTTTGGCATCCACCATGACATTAAACATGGTGCATATTGATTGAGGGACTCGGAAATCTGTTGATCGGCTGGTTTTCTGCAGTTTTACTTCAAATGCAATCCTTGTTCTGTGAAGGAAAGTAGAAAAAGATGTTTCAGTTGCTTTTAAACAGACTGAAGCCAATAATAATAATAATTTGAAACAATACTGAGCGGAATTGAGAAGCCAGAAAGCTGAATGCTGCTGGGAGTGCCATAGTGCAATTGTTACAAAGGTATTTTTTCTAAAAATGATTTTCCAGTTTAAAAAGAAATCCCCTTTTCCAGAATTTAAAATGATTTTCCAGTTTAAAAAGAACCCCCCTCTTCCACTATTTATAGTGTTCAACAGTTTCAGGAAAACTGTGACTCTCTTATGCTTGATAAACAGTGTGATGATGTTACAAACAGCAGTGTCAATGCACACCTTTAATTTGGTTGCATTAGCTGATTGATAACCACAGCCTGCTGCACTAAAGGAAGCTCCCATTGCTCCCTGATATCAACTACAAATAACAGAAACTCCTTCATTGCTTGACTGAAAGGACACTGCCAGATCATTGAATTTATAGTGATATGATAGTATTTGCTCGCTGGAAGTTCTTAATTGTATTGTAAGTTCACAGAAGTGGTTTCCCTGCACCACACAAATTCACCAGAATATATCTGCAAAGTGTGCACAGCACAGTCACATGCATATGAACACACTTACATCACACACCTCCCCACTCTCCTGAGGTTTCACTGAGTTCAAATCTGACATCCCTGGCAGTAACAAACCATGATACACCAAAAGCTTTGTTAGGCCAAAATCTACAAAGTCTGGTCCTGTGTCATGTTTTAAATACCAAGGCATTTGTGAGTCTAACACGGGAATGCTTTCCAGTGTGGTGGGCATTGCCTTGCCTTTCTTCAGAGCCCCTCTTCATATTCCAGAGGTACTTCACTAATCTAACCTAACGCAGAACAATTATCACATCACGCAGAATCTGCCAATAAATTAACATAGGAGCTTCAATTTAGAAATAACAAATAATATCAGCTGCAGCTCAGGAATAATTCTGAACTTGAACGATCCCCCAAGGGTTATGCAAATGAAAACTCATTTAGGAATGAGAAGCTCCCATTCTGGGGATCAGATCTGAGGTGGTATATAGGTCCTTCTGCCTGGATTTATTAGTTAACAGGCCTTCCTTGTAAGGGTTGCTTTCCTGACAGCCCTGAAATACAACCCAGTGCGGAAGGCGGGGTGGCTCCTCCATGGATTCAACAGTTCAGAGACAGACGCGAAGAAAAATGTTGTGTCAAACTGAAATTGCTAAAGAAACCTTAGCCAGGCCCTGTTTGCAGGTGATATAAATAGGGAAGGCAGCATATTGGTTTACATCAGCAGTGGCATTTGAACTGATTTAATTACCAGTGCCAGATTTAGCCTGGACTCGGGGACTAGAATCTTGATAATTACTGAAAGGACCCAAGGAGACTGGGATTTTCCATCTCCTCATGGAAAGGAGCATGTTCCTGCTTACTTATGCTCACAACCATTATATATAGTTGTACCAATACAAGCTGGGCCAGGCTTTTACAGAGGGGCAACACATTTGTAGAAAGGTTGAGGCAAATCAGGGAAAAAAACCACCTGGTTTCCAGGCACACAAGCCCTTCTTTAGATATACCTGGAAATTTGCTTATTTTTCCCAGTTATCTCAGCTGAGCTAACTTGGTCTGATTTTAACAGAACATTGCAGCTATAACCGTGCTGTAGAGACGACAAAGGAGCCTTAGGTCCAAGGGAAAAAAAAAAAAGAAAAAAGAGAAAATAAGTTTTGCTGGTGGTGCTGGGGCAGAGCAGAGGGCAGAGCTCCAGACTGGGTTTTCTCCTAAAGGACAGCCTGACAACTGGAGGACAACTAAAGCTCATGGTTTGTGACAGACACAGCATCAAAGATGGGCTGTTGCAATAAATTGCTCGACATCAAAGACATTACATGCAATACATCTCATTGCACTTAAAATGCACTGGGGTTTATTCCAGAATGGTGAGAGAACAAGCCTTGAGCTGTCTGCCTTCCTGCATCTCAGGGACTGAACGTGCCTTCCCCTGTGCTGACACTGCACATCCAGGCTACTGAGGATTGTACTGAAAATAAATGCCACACTCACACTTGCAGAGTGGCCAGGAAATTGTGGTACAGAACAGCCACATCACACACTGCAGATAATATTAGCATGTATCAGCTATATTTGGCATCCATTTTTTCTCTGGTTCATCTCTTTGTCTATGAATTTTTGCACAATGAAATACAAAGTTCGTTTTTTCTTCTTGCCTTGTTATCTCTGATGCAAATGGACACAAATTGCAGTGGAAAAGTTGGAAATTTAACTTCAATATTTTGCTTTCAAAATGACAGCTGCCAGTATGTCTAAAAGTTGCTTAAAGATATCTCTGTTTTGGAAGATCTGCAGGTAACTATGCTATAATGTGGCTGATGATACAACAGCTTTTCCCAATCAATGGCAGACATGAAAACTGTGTGCCAAGCAACACATTATCCCACTTTCAAAATAATTTTTTCTTGGGTTTTTTTTTTCATGTATCTGTGCTTTTTAGGTGGTGCTGGGATCTTTCTTATGGCTATGCCTTCAGCAGTCAGCATCATCACACCAGCCTGCATTTACAAAGATCTGACCTCACGTATGGCACAGAAAATAAATAATTACCTACAAAGCCCAAAAAAATGGGTGATTTATTGTCTCCCAAGTCACTCTCCCAAGTCTCAACAGAGAAGTGCCTGCTTGGGAGAATCCACAGTTCACAGCAGTGGGGTGAATTTCAGTTTTAGGGTGGAATAGGCTTTGCATCCTGTGAACTCTTGTGAGAAATGTGCCTGGCTCGCCCATGGGTACCCACCTTTTCACACAGGACTCGATCATGTCACTTGCCATGAGCTTCAAGCGCTGCTCTAAGTGTTTCCCAAACTCCTCCTCAGGCCAGTGCAAATCCCGAATGAAGGTCTGTAGGGCATCAAGTTTCCAGAACATATCTTCTGAGGTGCCTGATCCGTTGCTGGCAGGGCAAAATGAGAACAAAAGTCAGAAGTGGCATCAGGGTCTTTGCAACCTGATGTGGAGACCATTCCTGCAACAAGTGTAAGGCAGACAGCAGTTTCATACACAGGACAACGCTGGCCATCTCCACCATCAGGATTTTGAGTTTTACCATACAGTTGCCTAATCTACCTTGCTGTCATCACCCACAAAACTTTCCAGACCAGATGAGTAAGACAACATCATGAGTTACACATATTAACGGGAAGAACGTGTGTATGGTAAAAATCAGCCTTAGTTAATAACCACATTAACGTATGTGATTATTAAGAATTAAGGCCAGAAATTGTGGGAGAAAATCCTTGATCAATAACTGCCATACTAAGCTGTATGCAGTTATTAAGATTTGGGGTTTCATGCAATTCTCCCCCCTCCAAATTGTATCTTGAGTTTGCCTTGTCCCCCCAGTGCGGCCCCGGTTCCAGGTAAGGGACAGTGCTAACAAGTGGTGAGCGAGGACACACTTAATCTCTTGAACAGCTGAAAAAAAATTGGGGTAAGTCAATTGAGCTAAGGGTACATCTCATATCCAGGAGTTTCGGCAGGATTTACTGCTGCACCTTTTTCTTTGCAAAGGCAATTACCAGACAACAAATTTACATTTTTAAAAATTTATTTTGCAACAACTTTGGTCTGCCACAAAATTCTCAATTTCTTTCCCAAGCATATATTCTTGTACTCACACCCCTGCCCAGATGGAAGTCTTTAGTCCTGCAGTGTGTAGCTACACCAGCTCTTTTCACAGTATAATTATATCTCAAACCTCCACTTACAGAATAAAAATACAGGACTGGATTGCACTCTGTTTGTGCAGAGAAAATTATGCATCCATAACCCTTTTCTCTCCCTCTCTTCTTCTCCTTCACTTTTTTTTTTTTTTTGTCAGAACAATTACCAAGGGAGCTTCAAGAGTTTCAACCCCCTCCTCGCATACCACTAATGCTAACACAGTAATTTATAAGATATTTAACACACCATGCATTACCACTTGTGCTGACATCATCTATAGAAACAGATGAGGGAGGGTGTTTCTATTGTGACAGATGCCAGCTGCATTGAGTTAATGCTAGAGGAGCTTGGAACTAATGCAAACAGGGCTACTCCCAGGTGAGAACTGTAGTCCCAACATGCCAGAGGGGTCCTGAGGGATCCTGGGCTAGCAGAGTCAACAAGATAAGGAATGAATAGTCTTGGTTGTAGGAGGAACGTATCTGACACTAAGCAACAGGTAACATGTCCTTGATGGAGGGGAAGGGTGAGTAAAAGGAAACCAGGGAGATGAAAAGATAAAGAATCAGGCATTTGCTTTAGCCAGGGGACCAGTTTGGACAACAGTCTCACATGTTCATCTACCGACAGTTTTTAGTTCAAACCTGTGCTTGGGTGTAAGCAAGCTTTAACAGTCTAAACCCAGCTTTGGAACTGCATGAATTTACATTTTAAGTGATTTAATGTGTACAAATACAATAATTGGTATTTACTACAGCAATATTATGACACCCATTTGGTTTCAAAATTTTTGAAGAATTATTCTCAGTCTTTTTCTCACTTTTGTTTAGGGCTCCATCCAAGTAAACAATAAAGTATACTCATTTCCAAAACGCACTGTTTGTGTTTTGCTTGTGAGCACCACAATTACTCTAATCACGCCGGCAGCTTGCAATATACCATTGATGCTCAAGCATTTTCAGAGGGATTATCCAATTTTCTGTCATTACATGATTCTTATCTTTTCAAGGGCGATACCACAAAGCATGCACAGAGCAAGATTAAAACTTTTAAGTACTCTTTACAGACAACTGCCTAAGCTAGCCTTTAAAATAACTATCTTAGCATGAATATGAGTTGTATGGCTTTGAAACGTAAACAACCATGCTAATATTTTAAAAGCTTTTAAAATCTATTTAAAAAGATCTCACATCAGTGTTTTCTTTACTTTCATTCATTACCAGTGCTCTGCAATCCTGCCTGTGCCAGAGGCAGAGGCGTTCTGGTGGACTCCAGGTGTAGATGTAATTGAGGGTGTTTCAGTAAAAGTGAACAGGGGATTCTTGGGTGAGTTCTTCAGTTTTATATATTAAGTGAGAGGACAGAGGAAAAGCACCATAGTGTTGACCAAGACCACCCTATGCCAACCCTAAATAACTCTCTAGGATTTTAGAAGGAGAATGGACAATAACAGTTCCCATGATAGGACATCTTGGGAGATGAGCTACCTCAAATGATGAGATTTGGGTTGAGCCCACCGTGTACCACCTCCCGCACTGCTCACTGGGAAATCTCCTATAAGAGAACTTGCCTAATCTGTGCTGACGATTTGTGGTATGCTCCCCCTGAGCTTCACACATGCACCCTGAGACACTCAGACAGGAAGCTGGGAGCACAGAGTGCAGGGCTCCGACAGAGCGACTCCTATGACACTATTTTCCAAGCCATAATCTAAAATTCACATTGAAAATATTTTTCTTTAGTTGGACATGGCATTATTTGGGCAGTAATGAAGGCTATGGAGATTTAATTGCTCTCTGGGGCAACCCCCAACATGAATAAAAACTGTTACAGGGTGCTCCTCTTTCTTAGACTGCTTCATCAAAGTCAAGACAAAAATTACCTGGGAAATGCAGAGCTTGCTTTCAAAACCATTCATTTTTAGATCTACATCTGGTCCACAGAAACTGGTTGACTGGCATTGAAATTGGTTCATCTTCTCTTTTGGACAAAACTCTTTGCTGAGACACATAATGTCACATTGTAAGTTCTGTGGTTTGTATGTTATTCAGACCATGCCCCATTGTTGACAGCTATTTTGTAAAGCAAGATACTTGCTCAAACTGTCCGTGGGAGTTGAGACAAATTTTCAAGGTTTATACAAAAAAACTCTCAAAATACACATGCCAAAAATTCACTAGTGTCTCATTCAGAAAACATCTAATTAACTGTATCACTCTTTAAAGTTTTATGTAATGCACAGAAACAAACAATACATATCCATGCCAAGATGACTTTAAATTTAAATGAGATCTAATTTGAACTGAATACACACTCAGAATCATAAATAGCAGCCATCCATGACGGTGCAGAAAAGCTAGGCATTTGTGGGATGCCTAGTGGGATGTTAACTGGTAGATTTGGTACTTTAGGGAGATTCACATTTGGTAGATTCACATTGGGCAGATTACTTGTTAAACTCCTGTGGAAGAAACAGACAGAAAGAAAAAATACCATAACAGTGACAATGCCGATGTAGCAGAAGCACATGACACTCAGAAACAAATCTGCAAAGTTCACAGCATGAGGACAGTTAAAAAACTAAAGCAAAACATTTCAGAAAGAAGCATGAGTATGGAAGTTTAAATGTACTGTGTTTGCAGTCTGCTATAAAATTCAAATTCCTTAAGGAAAAAAAAACCAAAACAAAACAAACCAGAATGAAAAGAATCACAAAGTACAAATTAACCAAGAACTTAAAAACCTGTGAAAATAACTGCACCTTCAAGTCCTGATACCATTTCAAAGTGCAGAGATCAGCTTTTCTTCCAAAAAATCTCCCTTTTGAGGAAGAGTCTCAGTTCTTACACACACAGGCTTGATGAAAATGCTAAACTAAGAGATCTGCTAAGGGACTGGAATTTGAAATAATAAAGAGAGAGTCTGGAATTCCAGCCATAAGAGTTTTTCTCACCACCAAGCTCAATGGAGTTGCAATTTTGCTGCAAAACCTCCCTGTTTTAGACCCTCCACAAATAAAGATGGGCTAATCTGGAGTGATGAAACAGTGAACTACACAAGGTTCTTCCTCCATGAAGACTGTGTCCTGATCCTCCCTTGCATTCCTGGGTGCACAAAAAAGGATTGTCCAGCCCCACTATTTGTGCACCGTGAATCAACTGCACTTTGTAAATATATCCAGGACTAGTATGTGACTGTTTCATGTCTGGAAGTGGGCTATAAGGTGATTTAAGATATTCAGAGGTTAATATGAAGCATGTGTACTTGGGCATCGTTACTTCAATCAGTATTTTCAGATATACAACTGTTATGCAAATAGAGATCTTTAAAAAGTGGACAGCTGTATTGATTTATTACATTACATTGTCTCCTGGAACAAGGTGCATGCAACAGCACTGCATGCCCAAAGTTTGGAATCCACCCTGACATATTTCATTTTTCTAGGTCTCTAGATGTTGTAATTGGTCTAATTCTGTTTTAATGAGTATCTCATCACAATTATATTCTACATACATAATAAAAAACATCAGGAGATCTGCTAATCAGCAAAACACAGAATTTGATTACCCAACTAACAGGTTACCTGGCTCTCAGAAGAGAGGCCAGTTTCAGAAAAATGCCTCATTTCTGCCCTCCCCCAGGAACGCTGTCTGATCCACTGGTACACAACCCACAAGTGGTTTTACAGTCCCATGTGAGGAACAAAACCAGATGCTTTGACACCCTTTTCACCAGATTGGACTCAGTGAAAATGGAATCAGAAATTCAGGATTTCAGCTTCACCCTGCACTGCTGAAGCTACTGAAAGCTTTTCTATTGATGCACACGGGCACTGCTTCAGCATCTGAACTTGCCTGCTCTCAGTGATTGCATCAGGATATGCCATTTTTGGAGGTCTCTCCCATTTCCCTGGATTAAATGAATTACTTTACAGTAATTATCTGGATTCCTGTGAAACTATCAAATTATACACAATGTCTTTCAAGGCATATTAAAATCTTAGTAACTTCCCTGAGACACATTTGGCACTTCATTTCTTACTGCAAGTTTTATATATCAACCCCCAAAGTAACGGAATTGAGCTGCCTGAATAAATGTTTCCTAACGCAACAGACGATGTGAACCACTTCTCTGCAAGAGCTCAGCTTGTCATTGGTGGTGGATGTTAGGGAACAGACTTCATTCTTTGTGAATAAAATCCCTCGTTGGGGAGGAAAATCACAAATCAAAGTTTTTCTAGTGAAAAAAAACACGTCTACGTTCTGATTTCTAATTATTTCTAAGACTCTTAGTAGATTTAACTTCCTGCTGTGTGTTCTTTTTTCCAGGCAAACAGGAGAATTCACTACCATCACAAAGCTATCCATTGTTTTCATTCATACTGTATCTGCTGCTAAGATGATATGACTATTGAATGAGACATAGACTACATAGTGATTGAGAGAGTGTTAAATCTTCAGAAATGGCAGTGCATGTGGTTAGATACTGATATGGAATAAATAAAGAAATAGCAAGAGGTGGACAACATATAAATGTATAAGGAAAAGCAACTTAAATAACTTAGCCAGATGGTAAATACATAAATCAGAGGACCTTTGGTTTTAATATTAAAATTCAAGAAGTGACAGTGTTATATTAATAAAAACACTGTATTAATAAAATATGACTTCTAGAGTAAACAGTATACTATATTCACACGGAAACATATTTCTTTTATACAACACACTATTTTGCTGATGCAAGAATACGTTGCAAGAATAAGTTAGTACTCTTAAAACAAAACAAAACAGCAAAATAATGGAGTATATTATGTTAACATACAGTAACCAAAGTAAAAAAATATTCTCCTGAATTGGCATGCACAGTTTTTCAGGTTCAACTGATCTAATTATCTGACTAACAGTTGCAGTGAGACCTCTAAAAAATGATTAATATTACCAACAAATGTTCCACGAAGCCTGCAATTGTTCAGACCATAAAACTACAGGTCCAAGATGAGAAACTGTTTCTAGAAGCCAGCCATGCCCATTTAATATAGATGGCTAAATATAACCTCAGCCATCAGGCAGGGAATGTGGGCATTTGCATCAACAAGATGAGGGCTGTCTGATTTAAGACGACTCAGCTTCAGGACTGGATCCTGATACGTTTGATGAGAGACACGCTCTGGAGCTGCACCGCTTGTTTTCCTGGCTCCTGCTTCAGCCCTGTTTGTGCCTGTGAGCTGTGGAAATGGCTTTCACCTGGACTGTCTGCTGGGAAATTCTCAGTGCAAACAGACTGGCAATGTACCCCTGCACGACCTCCCAGCGCTCACACTGTACCGCAGCACTGGCCACATGGAACACGTCCAGTTGCACCGTGGCTGCTCCTGCAGAGCTGCCCTAGCAATGAAAGGAGGGCAGAAAAATCACAGTATTTTTACTAAACTGTCTGCTGGGTTCAGAATAGAGCTGAACGAGACCCTTGGCCACACCTAAATGCTCAGTTCCTACAGGATGCTTGAAATGATTTAGTGATGGAAGACGCAAATGCCTGTCTCTTCCATCACTATAAACACTTGCAACCTCACTGTCGAGGCTGAGCAAATGCTCAAGAGCAAATCTTTTCACAAAAGCCTTGATGTGAAGCAAAGAGCTTGATAGTGAAGTAGGCAGTCAAATCTGTGCTCTTCCTGTGACTGACACCCAGAATAGTAACAAAAATACTCACTTTCACTACAGCGGTGCTTCTTCTAAGGGGAAACATTTTTCACTATCAATCTGTAGTTGTACAACCTTATAAAATGATTAGTATAATAATATTGTTCAAGTTTTGACATTTATATTAATGACACACTTATAAATAGTTTGCAAAGGGTTAGTGAGCAATTAATAGATGCTAAAGCCAGGACTAGAGAGAGCCCTGGGTCAATTAATAACGTCCTAGTCAAGCCATTGAAACTGTCTGTCATTGCATGAGCTTTAGCATTTGCTCAAAAGATCTTTCAACACAGACACACACACAGAGACACACACACATACGTGTCAGCTGGCTGCGAGATAAATCAGCACTCTCCGAGAAGCTAGCATGAAAAAAACCCATTGCAAACCCTACTTTTCCAAGACCTCTCAACTCACCAGAGAACAGACCTACTCTGTATCCTGCATACTTGGATGACTGTACGAAGGACAAGTGTTCCACATTTCTCTGCGTGGATTCATACAAGCGCACCAGCTGCTCTAGCTATAGGGCACGGACCCCCTGCAAATTCAGCAGCTCTGCAGAGGCACATTACAGAGCCCTCATGAGCACATAACATCCATGCTTTTTCCCCCCATTTTTTTAAATACTTAACAGTATCTCTCTCACTGTGATTTCTATACCTAACTCCTCAGAGCATAAGGTGCAGAGTATTCAGCAATGAAAATAGAAGAAATACATGCTTGCAAACTGCCATCTGGTCAGGTTATGGAGGGCTACATATTTCAGCCTTGACTGCAAACACAAGTACAGAGAAACCCTTTCAAAAGATTCTGTTTTGTGGAATAATTTCTTGGTTAACAGGAGATAATGAAATTTCCTTATCATAATGCACTGTAGAGATCCAGGACAACCACAAGCTTGGTGGAACGGTAAGCTTTGATGATCTGTCTTTGCTGGCCAACTTGAAGGTCTATCTCCAAAGCAGAGGAAAGCTGTGGAAGAACATTCTGCAGTGTTCCTGATTTCCAAAAAAAGCTCTGCCAGAGAGGTGTCAATAGAAGGTCACAATTTGGTTGGGAATTGGCTGCTCCAAACTATTTGAGAATCCATGGCCAAAAATTCAACTGTGCTACAGTAGGGACATGTGGGGTGAGAAGACAGTAGATACAAGAGGGCAAATCAAACAAAGTAAGTCTCTAACCTGTATTTTTCTGCAAGTTCCCTGTCGATCAGACAAAGAGGAGCAGGTGGTCTGCCCAGGAGGCAAAGATGAAGATGCCTTAACATTTAGTTCTGAACAGCACATGAAAAATGTCATAAGATCCTAGGAATGACACTCCTCTCCTCCTTGCACTATATGTGCCACCCTCTGGCACTCACTGGTGCCTCCCTTCACCGGGCCACATCACGTTGAGCCAGAATTTGCAACTCACAATTTTGTGTGCGAGACATAAGAACAAAATATCAACACGTGAAAAAAAACCCATGGTGCATCTTTTCACCAGATGGACAGAAGCTTCTCGTGGAAAGCACCCACTTTCCTGCTGGAAGAAATCTTTTAAATACCCAAGTCTGTAAGAGAAAGAGTCCATCCTGGGCTTTTGCTTAGAGATGCAATGTTCAAAGCACGCTGTAAATGGAACTCCAGAAGGGAATAACCATCACAAGAGAACTAAGAAAAGATCTTTTATAACTATCAGAGATAACTTGGAAGTGATAGATGCTGGCATACCCAGGGACAAAGCATTTTGACAGGCAAGTAGCACATCCAAGTACTTATGGACATCTATAGTTAACTCCCTGAAGTCATTAAAAAGCAAAAAGATGACAGCTCCCGATAAAAGAAAAAAAAGGATAATGATTTGTTTATTGACTGCTTGACCCAGGTGGACAGATATACAGAGTTAACAGCCTCTGTTTCATAACAGACAAGGAAATACATATTTTTTACTAAAGCAAAGCTCTGCAACTGAAGTTAATGCTAACTTCGAAGTGCAATTCTGCTTGAAGGAGTGGCTGTAAAAATGGCATTCTCCTACTCGAAAGATCTATTTCTTGTATGTTTTCTGGGTCACATCTGCTTATTTGAAACAAGATTTTTTAGGATCTTTAATCCTGTTAGCCTGCAGACCAAAGACAGCAAATGGAAAGTGAGAGAGGCTCCTGAATGCCAGCCACTTAACCCCACTCAAAACAGAGGGGATGATCAGGTGTCAAGAAAAAGCCCGAGATTTGGCAGGCAGAATCCTTACGGATGCTGAGAATGCACAAGAAAGAAAGGAAAAAACCTGGGTACTCAGACTCCAGGTTGCATATGGGAGGCTGGCTGCTGAACAAAATCTCTTTTCCTTGTAAATGGAACATATTTGGTGTGAAAAGCCCTGAAAGACCACACGTTCTTTTATACAGCAACCTCTGAGAGTGCAGTGCCATTTCACTTTGCCTAGAGAATGACAAAAAAAAGCAAGGAAAAGAGTCTCTCCAGAGGTCACCTGGTCCCAGTTCCTGGTCTGAGGCACTGCCAGACTCATGTTGCTTGCAAAGAGTCCACTTTCTACTTTTAATATCTTTATTAGAAGGAAAAACCAGCTATATCCCTTTGTAGGACCTGACTTGGCTTTATAGAGCAAGCATGAAAGGGTTCAGCAATGCTTCAAAACCTGTGAAATAACAACAGCAATCCAAAGCACATGTCACGTTTTTATCATTCACCAGCTCTTGAGTTCAATTTGGGTTTTTCTCAGGCTCCCAATTTCTTGCTGGTAAACTCCTAGCTTCCCAAATGTAAGAAATGATTATGCTTGAATCATCTTGCCCTTGTTTCACTTTGGTTTCTGCATGTCTAATCCTACAGACAGGGGAGTTGGGACTGGCAGAGCTGCCCTGGACATGGGGACATGTGCAGCCACCAGCCATGGGGCTGATGCCAGAGGCACACACTGCATCATTCCCCCCACAGGGTGGGTGGAAAAAATGAGTATTGAGAATAAATACAGCAGTGACTCACAGGGGTTATAGGGCTGGAACTGAACACAGTGAAGCGAGATTTTTTGTTCTGAAAAGGAGCTATGTGAGTTCAAAAGCAGCATTGGAAAAGGCTTTTAGAATGTGTTCCACAAAGCCATGGCAGTTAAGAAGGTTTTCCCATTTTCATGCTTCCCTGTTCAAAGGCACACGGTTCAAACTGAGGCAGCAATGCATTTCAAAAAGCCAATAACATTTCCCTCATTAACCTGAAAACCCTGAAGAGATCAGGCCTTCTAATTTATAGCATTAAACTAGAACGTTTAAAGCATTTTCTGCATGTCTAGTCTAACGTTTGCTAATTCACCTCTATATGAATCTCCATCCATTTGCACCCAAATTCCGATTGTATCAAAGGAGGTTTCCTTACTTTACTGGCTCCCATGACTCCCGCTCAAAGCCCCTGTGAATTGACTGTGCAATTGAGGACTCCATCAGATCGACATATCTAACAACAAGTGGAGCAAACAGGTCTTGGAGGTGTTTGTGGAATTTTCCATTGCACAAATTATCTAGAATAGATAAATAAAAGTATAGTAAGACACTACTGTTACAACAACCTCTGTAACAAACCACAGCACGGCACTTCATCAAACAATGAATTTGTCAGTGAACAGGAAAACTTCAAGAACATAACAGGAGCCAGAGTTCATGACACAGACAGCAGGAATGACTTCTTACTCCAAACAAATAGACAGTGAACCTTATTTCCATTAATGTCAAACTTACAAATACATTATCACCTCCTGTGAATAAAACCAGTGTAAGAAACACAGCATGGCAAACATTATGGCTTTAGCAGGTGAGAGAATAATTTCTCCTTTTGTTGCTCAGTACCATGATGCTGGAACTTGCTTTCTGAGGATGAGTCCCTGGCTTTTTTCACGTAGTCTTAGAAAGCTAGCTGGGGTCCTGGTCTAGGACCTAGCTAAGGCAATGCCAAATCTGTGACCAGCTCCCCAGGGAGGGTTGGACTACCCAGGAAAGTGCCAAATCCTCACATGGGTTTTGAAAGCATGGGCCCAAATACTTTGGAGAATTGTCTTATTTCCCAAAGTACTATTCTTCTGAGCTACTTCTGCTTCCATTTACTTTCATGTTTTCCTCCCTTCAATAAAATCTTAAAGCAGGGACCGGTTTACTCCATGCTAAATAAATGCAGTACACACATATAAAATGATACACACATTTAATGACAGTAAGATATAGAGTACCTAATTCCCTGTTCATCAGGCAGCCATTACCAAGAGACTTGAGAAGATGAAGCAAAATAAAGTTCAACTTCCCACCTTTGACTGCAGTGATTAAAGGGGTGTGCTTTTTACTAGCAGCAATGGAATAAAATCAAGCTGATGCCAAAAGAGTTTGTAAATCTGTAAATCTCTGCCCATCTCAGTTCTCTGTGTGTTCTCTGTGCAGTTAGAAAGGCTGAAAGCATTATGAGTAACCTGAGCTGCCCACTGTAAAGGAAATGATCAGAATACAAAATACATACAGTCACTACGGAGGGAATCGTTTATGAGCTGAAAGAGCGGGAAGCTGTCCCAGGTGTCTGGGGGTTGCACCTCTAACGCTGCATCCATATCCACTGCGAACAGGGACAGGAAGGTCTCCGCGTGCTCAACCATTAGGTCTGACCACCAGGCAAAGGCCTTCAGAGTTGGTAGAAAAAGATAATAAAGACGTGTATTAGTTCTAATAAAGCACAGGGAAAGATGTTAGGCCACATAGCTTAAAAACAAAAAAAAAAGTGCATCTCATGGAAACTATTTTTATTGTAAAGAGAACAGTGCTTTGGAGCGCTAGCCTGCATGGGCAGTACTAATCACAGAATTAGGCACTGCTGTTCTAACACAAAGGTTTCTTGTAGAGGATCTCTTCAGAGCTCCACTGTAAAGGCATGCAGCTGTAATGTGGCAAAGAAGGTTTCATCTGTTCAATTTACAATAAATAACTTCATTCATCATTAATGATAATATTTATCAGGAAAAAAATCAACTATTTCTAAAGTACAGAAATTTGGGAGTTTCTTCACTGTGCTTGTGGGTTTTCTGACGTGTTTTTCAACAGCTTAAATCCTACTTGGATTCAGTACTTGCATTTGTCTTGAAAAACTAGACACTTGAGACATTAAAATCTGTCCTAAATCACTCACACTCTATTTTAAAGATATTTCATACATCACCAGTAAAAGTTATTACAGCACTGTTCATTTTACATGGTCAGCTAACACACTACCACCTTCATGATGCTACTGATTAGGAATCCATTACAAAGCTCTACTATCAACATGCCAAGGTAAAAAAAAAAATGTCTACAGCAAGCCTATATTTTCAGAGAGGCAGGAAAAACATATGTCTGAACTTGAAAACCAAAAAATACCAGTGAGGTAACTCATTCTCATGCACATGGGTCCTTAAAATTTGCTGTGCGGGCTCTCTGAGGTGACATTCACATCATACATGGCTCAGATGTGAATGCTGCAAATGCATGCATGCGTGTTCAGTAGTCACTTCTGGCTGGGAACATGCAACATGAGAAGAGCTGTCCATAGGACCATGTGCTGTCATTTTGAAGGGATAGGAAATTACTCAGTGACTTAAAGGAGCTAAGGAACAGCTTTGCGGCACTTGGCAAGAAAAAGAAACCTCTAGCTTAAGAGTGGAGATGAAACAGAAGAGGTTGGGAATGGAGGAGTCAGTTTGAAGAAGAATTGCCAGCCAGGGAGGGGCATTTTTTGCAGGTTTTAGAGTGACATGAATAAGCAGAATGGGCTTTCACTCTCAGGGCTCAGTTTTGATTCATTGATGAAGAACTGCATTGATGTGCACAGCACAACTCCAGCTACTGGTTCACTTGGTCATGGAGAGGGAACAGCACTCCCAAAACAAGTTACTGCCGTAAGTTTTCCTGTTTTGCCTCGACTTCTCAGCTGTCAGTGATACTTGCAGGGGGTCTTTGGAACTATTTCTACTCCTTCAACCCTTTAAAATATAAAGCAGACTGACACTGCCCTGCTACTATTCCATGAGTTGATATAAAATCAATGTGAAGGCATGGATAGATTAGGGATTGCACTCAGCATTCTCTTCCCAGAGCACATCCAAGATGTAAAACAACCGAAATAACCACATGACCCCCAAACTAATCTTAGCATTGGGCCTGCCCTGTAATGGAGGTGAAGATGTGGACGAAGTGAGCTGTGCCATGAAGGCACAGCTTCAGTGTCTGCCCATGCCTGAAGGGGCAACACCAGCAGGTGAGTGTCCCAGTGGTCATGGTATGGGGACAAGGTGGCTGCAGCAGAGTCCTTTGCATGCGAACTATCCTCAGCTTCAGGCCCATGGAGGAAGCTGCCCAGCTCTGCTGCAGCATCTCCTGCTGAGGGATGCTCAGGGGTGCAGTGGGAGCGGTGACAGTGGCCCTTGGGGCGTCTGCAGAGTCGTCACTCTGGAAAAGCCAAAACCAAGGCGAGGGAGCCTGTGTGGGGCTCAGATGTTGGATAGTGCTCTTCAGCCCTTCTCCACATTTGGTGCTGGTGTCCAGCCAGGCACAGGGCTGAATGCCAGTGAGCACCATGCTGGGAGGCACCAAACTGCTGAGAGACCCCAGGGGAACCAAAACCATCAAGAGGCGGGCGTGCTGCTGATGCCTGCTCCAAGCTGCTCACAAAGGTGGGTGGGGAAGGAGCTGCTGAGCAGTGGGGCTGTGCAGGCTCCTCTTACAGCAGCAATGCCTGGCTGTGGTTTTCAGGGAGGCTGTGGGGGCTGTCCTTGCTCTGATGCGGCTTCTCTGGCCGTGCCTCTGCCTGCCCAGAGCCTGCCATGCTGGCCCCCACCCGACACTGCCCGCAGGTCTGCGGGCACGGAGTGACCGCTACGAAGGACCGATGGCAACCGGCATTTGAGGGGAAGGGAAAAGAGGGGAGGCCAAAGAATGTCTTCTGTAACAAATCCCAACACAAACAGAGTCCTGGAATAAGAACCTGCTTCCATGAAAAGGGAAAAAAAGAGCTATTTTAAATAAAGAAAAGCATGTGATCATTGCTGGGAAAAAAATATGCCCAAACCAGTAACAGTTTCCCTTTTGCTTGCAAGTCAAATTTTAACTTCGTAATTCTCTAACTTACGTCAGGCTCCTCAACCTCCTCCCTAATTTCTGTAAGCAGGATTGGTAACACCATACTTAGAAAACCTCCTTCAAGATGGTAACATTTCATTTATTTACCATCTACTTACCTGCTTTGCTTAAATAATAATGTAAAGCGGGGAGAAAAGTGTGCTTTCTAGCCAAACACACCTATTATTGTATATTTTACACATGGATACACATGTATATATGTATGATCTCAAGGAGTTAAGATACATATANCACAGCACGGCACTTCATCAAACAATGAATTTGTCAGTGAACAGGAAAACTTCAAGAACATAACAGGAGCCAGAGTTCATGACACAGACAGCAGGAATGACTTCTTACTCCAAACAAATAGACAGTGAACCTTATTTCCATTAATGTCAAACTTACAAATACATTATCACCTCCTGTGAATAAAACCAGTGTAAGAAACACAGCATGGCAAACATTATGGCTTTAGCAGGTGAGAGAATAATTTCTCCTTTTGTTGCTCAGTACCATGATGCTGGAACTTGCTTTCTGAGGATGAGTCCCTGGCTTTTTTCACGTAGTCTTAGAAAGCTAGCTGGGGTCCTGGTCTAGGACCTAGCTAAGGCAATGCCAAATCTGCGACCAGCTCCCCAGGGAGGGTTGGACTACCCAGGAAAGTGCCAAATCCTCACATGGGTTTTGAAAGCATGGGCCCAAATACTTTGGAGAATTGTCTTATTTCCCAAAGTACTATTCTTCTGAGCTACTTCTGCTTCCATTTACTTTCATGTTTTCCTCCCTTCAATAAAATCTTAAAGCAGGGACCGGTTTACTCCATGCTAAATAAATGCAGTACACACATATAAAATGATACACACATTTAATGACAGTAAGATATAGAGTACCTAATTCCCTGTTCATCAGGCAGCCATTACCAAGAGACTTGAGAAGATGAAGCAAAATAAAGTTCAACTTCCCACCTTTGACTGCAGTGATTAAAGGGGTGTGCTTTTTACTAGCAGCAATGGAATAAAATCAAGCTGATGCCAAAAGAGTTTGTAAATCTGTAAATCTCTGCCCATCTCAGTTCTCTGTGTGTTCTCTGTGCAGTTAGAAAGGCTGAAAGCATTATGAGTAACCTGAGCTGCCCACTGTAAAGGAAATGATCAGAATACAAAATACATACAGTCACTACGGAGGGAATCGTTTATGAGCTGAAAGAGCGGGAAGCTGTCCCAGGTGTCTGGGGGTTGCACCTCTAACGCTGCATCCATATCCACTGCGAACAGGGACAGGAAGGTCTCCGCGTGCTCAACCATTAGGTCTGACCACCAGGCAAAGGCCTTCAGAGTTGGTAGAAAAAGATAATAAAGACGTGTATTAGTTCTAATAAAGCACAGGGAAAGATGTTAGGCCACATAGCTTAAAAACAAAAAAAAAAGTGCATCTCATGGAAACTATTTTTATTGTAAAGAGAACAGTGCTTTGGAGCGCTAGCCTGCATGGGCAGTACTAATCACAGAATTAGGCACTGCTGTTCTAACACAAAGGTTTCTTGTAGAGGATCTCTTCAGAGCTCCACTGTAAAGGCATGCAGCTGTAATGTGGCAAAGAAGGTTTCATCTGTTCAATTTACAATAAATAACTTCATTCATCATTAATGATAATATTTATCAGGAAAAAAATCAACTATTTCTAAAGTACAGAAATTTGGGAGTTTCTTCACTGTGCTTGTGGGTTTTCTGACGTGTTTTTCAACAGCTTAAATCCTACTTGGATTCAGTACTTGCATTTGTCTTGAAAAACTAGACACTTGAGACATTAAAATCTGTCCTAAATCACTCACACTCTATTTTAAAGATATTTCATACATCACCAGTAAAAGTTATTACAGCACTGTTCATTTTACATGGTCAGCTAACACACTACCACCTTCATGATGCTACTGATTAGGAATCCATTACAAAGCTCTACTATCAACATGCCAAGGTAAAAAAAAAAATGTCTACAGCAAGCCTATATTTTCAGAGAGGCAGGAAAAACATATGTCTGAACTTGAAAACCAAAAAATACCAGTGAGGTAACTCATTCTCATGCACATGGGTCCTTAAAATTTGCTGTGCGGGCTCTCTGAGGTGACATTCACATCATACATGGCTCAGATGTGAATGCTGCAAATGCATGCATGCGTGTTCAGTAGTCACTTCTGGCTGGGAACATGCAACATGAGAAGAGCTGTCCATAGGACCATGTGCTGTCATTTTGAAGGGAAGGAAATTACTCAGTGACTTAAAGGAGCTAAGGAACAGCTTTGCGGCACTTGGCAAGAAAAAGAAACCTCTAGCTTAGGCACAAGAGTGGAGATGAAACAGAAGAGGTTGGGAATGGAGGAGTCAGTTTGAAGAAGAATTGCCAGCCAGGGAGGGGCATTTTTTGCAGGTTTTAGAGTGACATGAATAAGCAGAATGGGCTTTCACTCTCAGGGCTCAGTTTTGATTCATTGATGAAGAACTGCATTGATGTGCACAGCACAACTCCAGCTACTGGTTCACTTGGTCATGGAGAGGGAACAGCACTCCCAAAACAAGTTACTGCCGTAAGTTTTCCTGTTTTGCCTCGACTTCTCAGCTGTCAGTGATACTTGCAGGGGGTCTTTGGAACTATTTCTACTCCTTCAACCCTTTAAAATATAAAGCAGACTGACACTGCCCTGCTACTATTCCATGAGTTGATATAAAATCAATGTGAAGGCATGGATAGATTAGGGATTGCACTCAGCATTCTCTTCCCAGAGCACATCCAAGATGTAAAACAACCGAAATAACCACATGACCCCCAAACTAATCTTAGCATTGGGCCTGCCCTGTAATGGAGGTGAAGATGTGGACGAAGTGAGCTGTGCCATGAAGGCACAGCTTCAGTGTCTGCCCATGCCTGAACGGGCAACACCAGCAGGTGAGTGTCCCAGTGGTCATGGTATGGGGACAAGGTGGCTGCAGCAGAGTCCTTTGTCTGCGAACTATCCTCAGCTTCAGGCCCATGGAGGAAGCTGCCCAGCTCTGCTGCAGCATCTCCTGCTGAGGGATGCTCAGGGGTGCAGTGGGAGCGGTGACAGTGGCCCTTGGGGCGTCTGCAGAGTCGTCACTCTGGAAAAGCCAAAACCAAGGCGAGGGAGCCTGTGTGGGGCTCAGATGTTGGATAGTGCTCTTCAGCCCTTCTCCACATTTGGTGCTGGTGTCCAGCCAGGCACAGGGCTGAATGCCAGTGAGCACCATGCTGGGAGGCACCAAACTGCTGAGAGACCCCAGGGGAACCAAAACCATCAAGAGGCGGGCGTGCTGCTGATGCCTGCTCCAAGCTGCTCACAAAGGTGGGTGGGGAAGGAGCTGCTGAGCAGTGGGGCTGTGCAGGCTCCTCTTACAGCAGCAATGCCTGGCTGTGGTTTTCAGGGAGGCTGTGGGGGCTGTCCTTGCTCTGATGCGGCTTCTCTGGCCGTGCCTCTGCCTGCCCAGAGCCTGCCATGCTGGCCCCCACCCGACACTGCCCGCAGGTCTGCGGGCACGGAGTGACCGCTACGAAGGACCGATGGCAACCGGCATTTGAGGGGAAGGGAAAAGAGGGGAGGCCAAAGAATGTCTTCTGTAACAAATCCCAACACAAACAGAGTCCTGGAATAAGAACCTGCTTCCATGAAAAGGGAAAAAAAGAGCTATTTTAAATAAAGAAAAGCATGTGATCATTGCTGGGAAAAAAATATGCCCAAACCAGTAACAGTTTCCCTTTTGCTTGCAAGTCAAATTTTAACTTCGTAATTCTCTAACTTACGTCAGGCTCCCCAACCTCCTCCCTAATTTCTGTAAGCAGGATTGGTAACACCATACTTAGAAAACCTCCTTCAAGATGGTAACATTTCATTTATTTACCATCTACTTACCTGCTTTGCTTAAATAATAATGTAAAGCGGGGAGAAAAGTGTGCTTTCTAGCCAAACACACCTATTATTGTATATTTTACACATGGATACACATGTATATATGTATGATCTCAAGGAGTTAAGATACATATATACATATACACATATGTATACATAGAGAGAGAAAACACGTTTAAAAACAGGCGAATGGCATTGTCTCTGGCATTTGTCATCAGTCATCCAGAGGAAGGGAAAGGGAGCTGGGAGACATCTGATGGTAGAGATGACACAATGACAGAGACCTTCGGCTCCCAGATTACAGACATAGGCACACAGATACTCCTGTTTCTGCCTGTGCTGGGTTGCTTCCTTCTTATGGGTAAGACAAACCCAACTGACTAGACACGATACTCCTCTTGTAATGATTTTTGAACATGCTCTGAGTGGTATTTTCTACATTCTCATCAGGGAGTCTGCCTGGATGTCCATATGGGGGAAAAAATGGGGCATGTGTTAATTGCAAAAACTATTATTTTTCAGTAAAGTAAGGCATTTCTTCAGTAAGCAGTGCAACTTAATTTTCTGCTGAATAACTGAAGTAGACCAAAGAGTCACACCTCACAGGTGAAGCCTTCTCCAGGTGAGTGACAACATATAAAAAAAAAGTCACCTGGAATTATATGGGGGGGAAGTGTAATACCTCAGCAATGCTCATTGCACTGTGACAACATAATGTGGCTACAACACACAATAAAAATCAGTGATAAACCACCCAGTCTCTTCTCTCTCTTCCCTGGGTGCAATTCAAAGTGTGCAGAGAGCTGGCCAACTGCCTGTGCACTGCTGAAATGCCACAGCCACCCTCAGGACAGGGATTCAAAAATGCACTGACAGTGTACTGGGCTTCTGGAGAGAGATGGATTTCACCCTTCCCAGTCACCATTCAGAACAAGGGATCGGGATGCCTATCTGTGTTGGCATTAACCTTCTGTCTCTAATCAAAACCTTGTGACACAAAAGATGCTGGAGAACAGTTCTGAGCCTTCCTTCCCATGTGAGGATCTTGGCAGTGCGGCTGGCTGCGTGTGACTGGTCCTGCAACTGCTTCCTCTTTTCAAAATGAACTACGTTTTAAAAAGCAGCTCCTTCCCAGCTGGTTGTACATCCAGCCTGTGCTGGTGAGGAGTGGAATAAAACAGTTTTTGCACAAGCATAGTGCTCTCAAGCACCCCTTGCTTTAGTAAAAACGAGGGTTATTTCACTCTTCACCCCATATATTCTCTCTCTACATATAAATACTGTATATCCAGTACAAGGCACATACAGACAAAACCAGAGGAAGACCACTACCATTCTAGGCACTCGTGTAGTACTTAGTCCATCTCCACCACAGTGTACTAGAGGTTGGGTGAATGCAAACGACAGGTAACAACAGGCTGAGGAGCGAGTCCAGGCAGGTAGGGTTGTGTTGGGATGTAACTGCAGCGCTCGTAAAATATACCCATTGCTGCATGCATGGACTGGACTGCTATGCCACATTTACCCTCCTGTGTCAGGCCACCAGCTCTGCAAGCAGCCGACCCAAAGTTGCTGTTACATTCCTCGGTCAAAGTTACGGAAGCGAGGGCAACCAGGGTAAAATCCCAGTAGGAAACATGGCACTGAGAGGGCATGCACGGAATATGACAGGAGTGACTCGTTTCATTCGGTTTAGTCACATACCTCTTTCCCCTGCCAGGATCATCCAAGATTGAATGAACAGTAGAAAAACAGGGAGGAAATTTAAATATGTAATCAGGCATTAGTTGGGTTTTGTGGATTGCTGTGTACTATCAATAAGTAAAACTATACTGCATATTTAATACACACTGGAATGATTTTTAGGTGACTGTGAAATTATTTATCAAATGCTCTCAATGCAAAATATTGTGAGTATATATATATATATATATCAGTGAGAAGGAAAAGAGAAAATAGTGAAAGAGTGCAACAATACCTACAGTCATAAACAATAACTGTTCACTCCGAATTTTAAAATTATTAACTTCTCAATACGCATTCAAGAGCACCAGATTTACAGAGAACTCAGGGCCCAATCCTGCAAATACTTACATGGGTAGGCAAAATCACCTGCTCAGGCAGCAATGTCCTGACGTGCTGAGAGCAGGACTACAGCCAGCCATGCCAGCTGCCTGTGGGATCAAGTGTTTCCAGGACCAAGCCTCGCGATTTTCTGGTGTATATTTGACTATGGCATGGTTTCAGTGGTTTTAAAACACGGATCTTTCTGTTAAGGTGCTTTGAAGAGTTAAGAGGGGTTTCATTAGGCCTTAGATAACCCAGACAATGAGTAACAGAGCATAGCTCATCCTAACTTCTGTGACTAGTAATTGAGATATTCCCAATAAGCCAAGGAAGAAGAAGCCAACAGGAAACCAGGTGAGTTAATCATGTACTGGAGGGGCCCAGGGAGACCCCTGGAAACAACCTGAATTCTCAGAAAGGGGCAGAAAGGAGAATTGTTCTGTTTTGTTGCAGTTTTCATTGCTCCCCTCCGGACAGCACGAGTGGCAGCTCATGCTGGCTGGAGGCACACACACACAGGTCATGATTTGGAAATAGGATCCTTCTGGAGAGTGGACAGGCTTGCTCTTGTAGGTTGTTGATGGTGAGTATTTTGGCCAGATTTGGCTCCTGCCGGCACTGTCAGAAAGGCTGCAAACTGACATCGAGGAGAGCACAACTCAATTAATTCATCCTTTAGCCCTCCCTCCCCTCTGAAAATACATTCCTCCTGAAGTGTACTTTGCCTCCATCGTACTTGAGCTTTTAAAAAACATAACCCAGCACCAGCTGGGAAGACATCACACAAATACACAAAGCTCCCGCCGGATCCTGTGGAAGACCTGGGGGGACATGACCTCGCCAGGGACGCTGCTCACCTCTGCATGGTGCTCTTCATTTTGCTGGAGGACTTCAATTACCAACTCTGCCAGACGTATTGTATCTTCTAACTTTTTAGCTGGTGTGACTAACCGGCCTACATTCTCTGTAGTACAAGAACTCAAGTTAAAAGGAAGGCAGGGTGAAAAGCTAGACGAAGAGCAAGTTATTTTAGAGGTTAAAAAAAAAACCCCACAATATTCTGCAGCTTTAAAGATCTTTTCATGCATATGTTAAATGCTTATATATAATTAGTACTGAGCAAACCAGAAAGCCACATTCGTTATTATACTATGAAAATACAGTGCTCCAGCTCCAAATTTCACAGTACTGTCAGAGTTGGTTTGCTTTATGGTGCCACTTTATTAGCTCAAATAAGAACATCACATTCCCTAAAGACAGCATCTGGCCACTAATGTATGAACAATATGTATCCTTCGACGTAAATGATGCTATTAAAGGAATCATGTCTATATTATTTAAAAATTCTTTTAAGAATATGAATTCAAACAAATCTGTCTGCACTCGTAATAAATTGTCAGACTCGAGCAGTTTAAATGTCACCTGCTACTAGAAGCAAAACTCGCAGGTCTGTCTTGCTCCAGGATTTAACTCCATAAGGGTCAGGAGTTACGCATGCTTGAGGGAGTGAAAAGTGGTTAATCCCACGCTCATAGGTAAGATTTGTATGGGAAAAGAGATGCAACTTGACAACAAGAACCCCGCAAAACAAACCAAAGAGTTTAAATCCTGGAGCTTGGTGTTTACCTACGTTGAGTTATTTTGCAGAGTTTTCTGAAAACTCAAAAAAAAAAAAAAATTATAATCTTGCAGGTTATTTATTATTATAATAACACATTAAAAATA